>PPHD01015994.1:0-15795 GCA_002909625.1 Bambusicola thoracicus
GCTGCATTCTGACACACAGCATTTTCCAGCCTCTCCTGAATGACAGGAAGTGGAAAAAGCAACAGAAAAAAGTATTGTTAAAATCACTGCTATTTCACTTAAACATTTCTATTTCTAAATCCTAAAAATGCTCATTTTCTGTTCATGTGGAATATACCCAGTGTGTTTGTACAGCCTTAGTCAAGCATGTTTTAAGCATTTTTACATTTTCTATGGAAGAAATAGATTTAAAGTAACTGAATGACTTAAACCGCATGCAAAACCATGTTCATGGCTTTCATGTATGTGAGAAATGACTCAGCAGAATGCTGCATCTCACTGCCTTTGTGCTGAGATCTGTCCTTTCCTTTTCTCTTCCATTGCCGTCTTCTGTTCTACTTAGCTCTTGTGTTCTGTTCCCAGGGCCCGTACCAAGATACACTGGAGTTTCTTTTGGGAAGTAGGGATGAATGTAAAAACTTCTGGAAAATCTGTGTTGAGTACCATACGTTTTTTAGGCTCTTTGATCAGCCAAAGCCAAAGGCTAAAGCAGTCTTCTTCACCAGGGGGTCATCGTTCAGATACAGGTATGGAGGAGCATCATACACTTATTAAAGCTGATTGCTTATATCTTAGGAAATGAACTCAGAAAGGAAAAATATTCTCAAATAACTCCATTTGTAATTCTTATCTACTGCTTTTCCTAACTTGTATACTTTTGTGGATTCACAGTGGACGAACACAGAAGCAGTTAGTGGATTACATTAAAGACAGTGGGGTGAAGAAAACTCCGTATGAAAGGTAAATACAAATGATTTTTGGTGGAGACTTTCACAGCATTCTTTCTTCCTAAATTAGAACTGTCTGTAAAAGACTCTTGAAGACATTTTCATTGGCTGTCTTTTTAGTTTCTAAGGTCTACTTCACATTCAAAGTAGCTGGACTAATGATTTATTTCTAGCTTATGGTTTCACGATGATGTAAAGAAGCTCATGAAAGTCTCAGTATTGCATTTTGATATCAGTGGACAGCATGCAGCTTGGCCACCCAAAAGTTCAGTGTACTTTGGAGGTGCATCAAAGTTAGTGGGACGTGTACATATGTCAGTGTGATCCTGTGTTTTGTACAAGGGGCAGTGGTAACCAAGAACCATGTTCTCATCCATTCTTCTTGAAGCTGGTTTATTCAGTGCATTGCAAGATTTTACTTTCACAAGCCTGCCTGTTGCATACCCATCTCCTTTGTCCTAGTACTTACGTAATCATAAGGTGAGGTGGTTCAGCTTGCTAACTGGGCAGTGACAGAGGTTTGCATGTTGTTTTACAATATGGTAACTGATAGAGTTACCATATTGCCAAATATGAGTCCAAAAATAAGCCTGGGAGCAGTGCCACAGGGATAGCAGTCTCCTTTTGTGGCAGTATTGAGCTGCACACATGTAGTCCTCATTGCTTTGTTGTCACTACTTTGCAGTATTAGAACTACAGTGACTTGATAAAAGGATATTGAAGAAAGCTGAGGCATCAAATTCAAGTTAAAATCCAAAGGCGTTGCCTAAGTTCACAGTTTGTGAACGTAATTCCAATCATGTTTTTAATTTCAGGACATCATACAGCTTGCATCTATGGGCAGTAGTTAGGTCATTCCTCTTGTGCAGAAGTCATGGTCTGAGGACAAACTAAATATCAATACCACTGATGTTTACTGACATCCGATGTAGGATGTGATGCATAGCAGTGGAATTTTACATAGCATTCATTTATTAACACACTTAGCATTTTGAGTTGCTGTATAGTACTGTACGGACAGGAAATGAAGCATGGAAAATACTCTTGCCTAAAATTACCCAATTAGCCTGTGATACAGCACGATGGAATTTGAGATCTGCAAGCCTGAAACTGTGACCTTAAATATTCATTTCCAAACATATAAAGAATGTGCATTTTGATTACTAAATGGTGTCACTTAAACTTGAGTGTGAAACCCATATACAGCTGGGTGACTCTTCATAGTCACCTATCTGAAAGTTTACAAGATTTGAATAGGAATTTCAGAAAGCTTTCTGTAATCTGCTATTCATGAATATTTTCAGTGTCTTGGGGTACAGCTGAGCACCTTTCCTGTATGACAGCATAACTTGTGTTAGGTTGATGGATGAACCTGGTGATCCAACCTGAGCGATTGAATTAGTTGTTAAAAGATAATAATAAAATGCATCCTGAGGCTTTTTGTTGGCTCTTAGAGTGAAAACAGCTGAACAGGGAAGGGAAAAGGCTGGCTCTTGTCTTGGATACTCACGGGATGCTCTCTCTTCTGCAGGAGGCACAGCAAAGTCAGAGTGTCTGCCCACGCTTCGAACACAGACGTGCCAAAACAGGTTAGTTCTGTGTGACTCCAGGGAGTCCAGTCACTGAAGCTGGCAGCCAGCTTTCCAAGATGACTGCCTAGGTATATGGTAGAATGAACTCTCAGTCTGGAGTCAGCTTTGCAGTCTGATCTTTGTTCCTGCTGCAGAGTTTGTGGGGCTTTTTTGCAAGGAGTAACAACTTTGATAGTTGTAGCTAACGGAGTCTAGAGCGAGTAATTTACCGTCTGGAGTTCTGTTTGAGATGTGATAGTTCCTAGTGTGTTACTGCTTCAGAGCATCGAACTGCTCAGTTATATCCTACTGCTTTTTGTGGAAGAGTTCATTCTGTTACCCGTTGTGTTTTTGCTTTCTTTCCCTCAGAGCATCGCATTCCCTGAGGGCTTGAGGACCCCGGGGTCTCCTGCCGCAGCGACCGTCCCCCTCCACTCCGTTCATTCCTCAGCTGCTTCTACCGTCCTGCCCATGTTTGCAGAACCCAGCCCTTCCTCCTTGGACCCCCGAGCGCCGTACGCGAGGATTCCAGACAAAAACACCACAATGCCCGCGGAAGAAACGGGGAGGAAACCGGTGCAGCAGCCTGGATCTCCCGTCTTCCAGTCATTCCAAGGTGTTGGGTTTGGTAGTGTTGCAGGAGACTGTAACCCTGCTTGTCCTGTTGTTGAGAGTGGTTGTGGTTTGGATTTAGATGTAGAGAAGAGTAACAAGGAGAATAGGGCTGCTCTTTGTAAAAATGACAATGATGAGGATGACTTTACCACAGGTGTTTTTGTTGCTGAAAAAGAGCATCAGCACTGCAGTAGGGGTGCCCCTCTGTTCACGCTGGCAAATTCACAGTTACAGGTGTCAGAAGAGTTTATTGATGATGACCCTGCAGAAATATCCTTTTTCGCGGGGGGCTCTGAGGCATTTTCTTACGTGTACAGCGGTTTAGATTTAAAGGGCTCTGAATTTTCTAAGCGTGCGTTGGAGTCTCCGGGCTTAACGAAGGATGCCCTTCAACAGAATGCAGTCTCTCCTCAGTCAAGCCCTGACAGGTACTCAACGGAAGCGGTAGATATGAATATGGAAGACGAGTTTGAATTTGAAGAAGGGAGCGACTTCAACGGCAATGAGAGACCATCCAACACCTCGGAGCTGTTTGAGGTTAAGGCACAAGCAAGCCGCATGCAGAGCCTCCTGAGCCCTTCTGAAACGAGCTCACTCATCAACAACCGGTCTGAGAGCAGCTCCCTCAACAATCTGCCCCTCAACGGTACGGCCTCCCTGCACACGTACAGCTCTGCTAACCACTCAGAGGCGAGCTCCATGGTGAACTTCCCAGCCTACTCGGTGCGCTCCGAGTCCAGCTCAGCCTTTCAGTTCACTGACATCATTGACCAGCTGGAGCAGCTGAGCTACCCTCCTACCACCACAGAAGACTCCAGCAGCACAGATACGGACTCCTGGGACTCTGAAACCGCTGCACCGCTGGATGCAAACCTTTTCTTCAGTAATCCTTTTACTCAAGCAACCGGTGAGAACTTCACTTGTGACTTTCAGAATAACTTAAAAAATCTCACTCAAGAAGACTGGACGGAGAAGACTCACGTCAGTCATTGATTCCTGATTGTGGTGGTGGATTCCTCTCAGCTGTTCAGGCTTAGAAGTCAGAAAGGTGTGATGTCAGACGCTTCAAACAAGAAAACTCGAATCCATTGGCCGAATTTTAAATCACATACCACAGCTGATCACTTTTCTTCCTGTCTCTCTTCAGTTCCCCTAAAGCACTCTAACTTCAGTTCTGCATTTTGTACAACCAGAATGTGTCATAACAGGCTACAGTGTTTGCAAAACACCACATTTAGGGAAAAAACCACTGATTTCAGAGAAGTTAAGAACCATCAGTTTGCAAATTACAGTATATTGAAGGACTTTTTTTGGCTATGAACACATCTGTAAGAGTGATATAATATGCTGGCCCTGATTACAACAGTCATTTTTGCAGGCGAGAGTTCCTGGTGTTTTGTGTTGGGTTTTTTTTTCCCCACAACCAAAAAAAAAGAGACAATCTTCAAGTCAGCTATGAAGGATGATTTTTAAGATACAAAGCTATGCAACGTGATCAAGTGAATATGGCAGCCAGCAAAGCTTCTTGTGAAGACAATCATATTTTCTGGCCATGAAGTGCCTTCAGCAGTCCAGCAACAAGCAAGCGCCCTTCTGCTTTGTAGTAGTTTGGAGATGCGTACATAGACTATGAAAGCACTTAGTTTGCATTGCCTTTTTGTCTCATCTTTTCTTTATTGTGCTACGTTGAAGTACTTAGAAATTGTTTCATGGGAATCTACTTGATTTAGGGAAGACAGGTGGAGGTAAATCTGGTGAAAGCTTTAATTTTTCTTTAATATCTGGCCTTATTAAAGGAGAAGGAATAGTACGGTACGAGGGCAAGCAGTGCCTCAAAATGGGCAGCTTACAGTGATAAGTGTAATTTCATACTCAGTATCACTCAGACTGATTTTCTTAGCTTTGGTCTCGATATGTTGTTAAAAGACCTTCATTCCTTAGTCAAGCATACAAAAAACCCACTGTTTCACAAAATGCTGTTAACTGAAAGTTCAAGGGAATTCCTCTCCATAGTAGAATGTGAGGAAGTAAAACATCCTTTGATCACCTGGTTCCTTTTAGTTCAGTCTTTAGCGAGGCAGGACTATTTTGCATGGCACTTACAAGTATTGTGGGGGTTGTGTTTGAATGGAGTCGCTGTTGTTTCATTACAATCTGGTTGCCTTTGCCAGTGGCACAGGAAAAGAAAGCACATTTAGAACACAGTGCTAGCTTGGGCTTAGAGGAATGTGCAGCTGTGCAATTGGTCTTTTCTTTAAATCCAAGTTTAGTTTTGTTTTTCTACTGAATGTGTATTCTAGCTCTTTGTTTGACTTGATTCATACCTGTGGAGATAATCTCATGGATGTGACATTTGTAAATAGGCACTTGGAAGAGGTCTTCAGCTGCGTCACAAATGGTACCTTTAAGTGTGTTTCAGGCTGTTGGTCTGGTTTCCTTCCCACAGTGATGTTATGTAACTTGAAAAACAGGAAAAAGTCTCCTATCTACTGACTTTCCTACAGGTAGTAGAGTCAGGGACAAGTATCAATGTCAGATTTAAGAAGTGGCCTTTAATTTCTTTCATCTTTAAGTAAAAAAATCAAGATGGGGCTATTTGCTTACAACCACGTCTGCCTCTGCTTTATGATTTGTGCCTCAACCACGAGCATTCTCTCTAAATATGTTACAATTGCTCAATATGGGAATAAGTCCCACTACATTCCCTAGCATTTCAAAAGCTCCTAAGAGCTTCAGAAGAGAAAAGCTTGTTGGGGTTTCCAACAAACATATTGGGTAATCATGAGAGAAGGCTTGCTAAGAACATTTTCTTGCAGAGCACTTGGTCCTAAAAGCTGTCTTTGGTACTTCTCCTTATACTTTGCAACTATACAGATCTTCTGTTGGCAGTTGGCAATTTTAAATCTCAGGGATATGTATTTTTTTTTAGTAGTAGTAAGAGCCTTAATGTGATGCCCATTTTGTTTCCTAAAGGAGCTGGAGATCTGAGTCCTTTAGCATAGAGCAAGGTGTGTGGAACCACAGGAGAGGATGGGCTGGGATAAGGAGTGTGGGAAGGAGTGCCTTGACCCAGGTACAGAACTGATCAGAATAGGGTTTTAGTTAAGCTATCGCCAAGAATGCTGACCTTTCCCATCTCCTGGCTCTGCTTTATATCTGAACTGGGGATGCTCACATAGAAACAGCACTGGTGAGCACCTGAAAATCAGTATCCTTTGCTAGGATTGCATGCTGTGGTGTACTTGCAAACGGTCTGCTGCTTTCTCATTTCCAGATATGGAATGTGGAAGAGTGGAGCAAGGGTACGTGCTTCTTGGATACAATCAGAATGCTTCAGAGGAGGTCCGGAACCCTCTACTAGCTGATAGACTGCTGGAATGCTGTTTCTGTAGGAGTTCAGTACTGCTATCTGTGCCTCCAGCACCTGCTGGTTATGTCCTTGCTGTTGGTAACTGATAGCATATGGCTGTTGTGGATTTTTTCTGCCCTCTTCTGATTTTTAAAGCTATGTGGTTTCTGAAGCTATAGTCATGTGATGAGCTATTTTGCTTTATTTGTGATTTTCCATATAGGTACAAAAGAAGAGAACATTTAACGTGCAAGTAGAACTTTTACTATAGGAGGAAAGCCTTGAGAAAAGCTTTTCCTTGATTTCCTCTAGGGGGATGAGTGTGGATTTCCTTTGTGATGGAGACGGAGTCAAAACCAGCCTGCCTCTGAGTGCTTTGCATCAATTGACAGTTACTCTGGTGCACTGGAATCATGCCAGGCATCCTCTTCTCCCCCAGCAGTCTTCTGATACAGCAGGAGAGGGTGAGGGAAGGAAGGGCTTTCCCTTCTCTGCGCTTTGTCTTTGAGTATTGTTGAGGGAATGGGTGAACTGCAGTGCCTTATGTCCTGAATACCAGCTCTACTATCAAGCTATCGCTGTTACTCCTTGTGTTTTGTTCCGTTGTCTCTTTACAATGCTGGCCCTCGTTTGAGGAGGAGGAGTTGGATGAGCTGTGGTAGGGGCAGGTTGAAAGCCTGGCTGCAAAACTTCACTTGTTTGTGGCAGGTGAATGTGCATCTCCTCTCCCTGCATCGGTCACTTTAGGAGGTATGTTCGTTCTTGTTTGCTTTCTGCCCCCATCTGTGGGAGGCTAGGATGGATGTAATGCTGTCTGAGGGACGTGGATTTCTTGTCAACATGCAGCTTTTATTGCTGTGGTTTTTTCAGCAGCGAGAACCACTGGGGCTTTCTTCTGTTCCAGACTGCCAGTACAAATACAACCCCATTTTACCAAATGCATGCAGCTGCAGTAGGTATGTCCGTATCAGTGGTGTTCCCAAATGAGTTATGCTGATAGCTACAGCTCTCTGGTGGTACTCAACCACCTTGTGCCTTGCAGTGTTGACTAGAAGACATTAAGGAATGAATGTCTTCAATGGGTAAGGTACTCTGCACCTGTACTGCCATATGTGCCTATTTACAACCGTTTACATTTATCGATGTCAAGCACTACAGGAGAACACTTGCATCTCTGTGTACGTAGTTAGTGGAGCTGTTCATTTGCACAGAACTCTGGTCACAGGATATTCTTTGACCAGTCAGCAACCCGGTTAAACTTTATAAGCCTTACCAGCCTGCATGAATGCTTGTGCCTGTTCTTGGTAAGTTCAACATATGCACTCATTATTCGAGTATTACATGCTGTATATTTCCCAGGAACTATTGTATTTTATCTTAGAACGGAGTGGGGCAACGTATTGATTTGCTCTCAACTTTCATTTCCAGTGAGTTTCTGCACTGCTGGATGATAGCAACTTCTGATCCCCTTTTTCCTGTGTATGTTTGCATTGTGGTCATAGGTGGTTTTCTGTAAGGGTGGTTTTCCTTTTGATGGCTGGTGGTTTCTTTCTGTGGTGGCGGTAGTTTCTGTTTAGCTGCAAATCTTAATGAGGATAAGAGTTTATGGAGGTGCCAGTCAATGTCATTTCTCTGTGCAATTTGGTGCAAACCTGTTGGTAAGTCATTCCCATTATTGTCATTTTGCAAACAAATCCAAAGCCATACCTGTCAGGCGTCGACTGAGTGACTGAATATACACTGCAGTTCTCACTGCAGTCTTTTAGCTGTCCTTACCTGTAGTTTTTAGTAGACCCTACAATGAACTCGTCACGAATGCTGCATGTATGTGTGGGCATGCATATACACCCTGTCTGAACATGGGGACTTCACAGTTGACTTCACAGTTCCGAAGATGTATCATAACATCCAGTTAGGCTGTTATCTGCCGGTGGGCCGTTCCAGGCTTAGTCCACAGAGCGTGCTGTAGCTTTGGAGCACGGTTCGTCGAACCTGCTTTGTGGGAAGGTTCGGCTACGTGTTGATCAGATCACAGTATCCTCCTGCTGCTCTCACATGCAGGTTGGCAGCACGAGAGTGTGCTTTGTGACAGTTCAGCAGCTGGGGAAGAAACCAGCAATGCCTACTTCTCCATACGTACAGAGATGCACGTGCCTTGATTAGAGGGACTCCCCAGTGAAATAGGTGCTACTCTTATCAGGAAAGGATTATGTTAAGGAAGCAAAGAAGGCTGGAATTTCTTGATCGATCTCTCAAACTTCTATCTTTTATACCGTAAATGTTTTATGGAATTACATGTTGGGACTTTTTAATACCTTTGTGTCTGTCGAGATTGCTGGTTATGAACCTACAGATTTGTACTAATTCATCATTCTAATTGTTTATGCAATAAAATAAGGAAAACTTTGATATAAATGACATCATGGGCTTTTTAGCTTCATTTTTCGTTACCCTTGTGTTTGAAATAGAATAAATGTTGGTTAGAGTTGCATTACAGTTTCATGACCAGATTTCCCAAGGCAGGTTCCCTCTTCCATACCTTGGTTGAAAGTAGAGCACAACCCAATGTTGGTGTGTATTTATCAGATTGCCGTCTTCTGTAGACGTTTTGTTTGGGATAGAAGTGGGACTAAAAGTTAAATATAATGCCTAGAGTGGAATGTGATTGTGGATGCACTGTCTTTTAAACTGGGTGTGTTCTTTGGGCTGTCTTTTCTATGTCTGTGCTCATGGAAGAGCTATCCTTTATTCTACACATGGGCTATGCAGGCAGTTAGATTGCTTCCTGTTGCCTAGGTTCAGAGTTCTCCAGGAATCTGTGACCAATATGTGGGTAAACCTTTTTATTGATGGAATATTTGCTTCTAGAAAGACCTCTAAAAGTCCCGCTGAGCTGATCCCTGCTTCTCCAACACGGCACAAAGGCTTACGTGTGTAGCGCAGTGACCGTATGAAGGTTAAAACCCACAGTGTGTAAAACAACCCATGTGTTTTCCTTGTCTGCAGGTAGTGTGGGCAGTTGGAAGGGAAGGCAGCAAAGGGGAGTGATGGAGGAGGGCAGCAGCCATTTGCCCTGGGCTCCCTTTGGAGGGGATCCCCCCATAGGGACGTGGTGGGGCAGCCCTTCTGGTAAGGAATCCTACTGCTAACATTTGAACCTTGCATAGCCGTTAGGGCATCCCATCATGGTCTTCTTTAGTAGGATACTCTCCTTGTTGTCTGTCTTTGGAGTGTTTTAAGCATTCAAGTGTAAGAATCAGCGTTTGTGCTTTATTTTTGTCAAACTTTGCATTCAAATACAGCTTTATTTGCCAAATTTTCCCCATGAGAAGCGTGACGGGTTAGAGGGGAGCCCTGCAGTAATTCTGTGAGCAAGGGGAATGAGAAGCACGTAGCTTCTCCCACGTGGAAGATTGTAGATTATTAAGAGTGGATTTTGGAGATAGATGCTATTTTGCTAATTTAAATAGGTGTAATTAAAATATAAATAAACCCAAAGCTAGAACAAACATGAACAACATGTAACCCAGATGCATATTATCTGCAATAATGTCAGTGAGAGGGATGCAGTTCATGTACTCTTGAAGAAAATACAAGGTAAGGCATAGGTTACAGCAGCTGGCTTCGAGTTTGCTTCGTTTGGTGCCTTCTTTAACATCCTTAAAATGATCCCATAATGAACTTTCCTTTGGTGTGATACTCTCTCAACTTCTCTTGTTGTCAAACTTGAGTCTGAACCTTCACCTCTGTGCGCACTGAAGGTCACTGAAAACAGAGTGGATAAATGCTTTCAATGATAGCCTTGTGTGTTAGATGGAGGCCTCCACTCTTGTATGTGGATGGAAGAAGGTGGCATAGACAATAGCTGAGCAAAAGACAGTGTGACACGGTGCCTGGGAAAGATGAGACTGGCATCCTCACAGAGGTGCATGGCTGCCTTCATCAGAGCCGCAGTGTTTTGCAGTGTTTTACTCTTGTATGTGATGTTTTTCTTCTTTCCAGTCGTACCCATGCTGGGGTTTTTTTTATGAAACCCTGTTCTTATTTGCCTATGGATGCGGACTTTTACCTACCTACCACCCTCTGCCCTTACGCCTGGGGTTGTAGCTGCAGCTTGAGGCTTCTGCATGGGGCAGACATGCCTCTGGTTTCCAGTCTTTGCTTAGGCTTTACATGGATTTCACCAGGCTTTACGTGGATCTCCTGGCTGACTGCTGCCAGAGGGGAACGTGAAACCCAGAGCAATGCAACAGGCAACGCTCCCATGGTCAGCCCTGGCCCTGCTGCCCTGTCTGAGCAGCAGTCTGCACTGGGGGACATGTGGCCGCTGCGGGGAAGAATTTAAAGCAGCTCCTCGCCCCCGCCGTGCTGCTGCCTTGTTGGCTGTGGAGCCGTCATTTCACCATCCCTGCTGTGCAAAAGCAGCCTTCTGGTTGTCCCCATGGAGGTGAAACGGCCGTCAGATGGTTGTTTTCCTCCATAAAGCAGCTGGAACGAAGGAAGGCGCAGGCAGGCAGAGGCGCCGCGCGTGCCTTGGCGTGCCTAGAGTGTTAACAGTTAACTGCAGCCTCCATCGGCTGAATCTCTTCCAGGTGACCGAGTGCAGCACTGTTTAGCTTCCTGCATTTGTCAATGTGAAATTACGCACTTCGCTTCCTCCTCGCTGTCCTGCCGCAACTGCGCGCTGCGGGGCTGCTGCTCCCCAGCCCAGCCCGCCTCCTGCCTTGCCAATGGAGAGACCCAGCGCGTGTGCGGAGGAGCGCAGGGTGCACACGGGGCTGCTCGGGCTCTTTTGGTGCTTCTTTAAATAATAAAAGACCTTTTTTTAGATGGTTTTTTGAGCAGGAAAAGGGTGACGCGGCTTAACGCAGAGCTGACGGGCAGAGGTGGTGCTACGTTGAATCTGGAGTGGGAACGAGGACAGGGAGGGGACCCTAAGAGATGTCAGCCTGCTGCGTGCAAGGCAGGTGGGGCTCCCCAAAAGGCAGGGGTTTGTTGTTTCAGGAGGAGTTCTGTGAGCTGCAGGAAGTCTCAGAGGCGCCTGGGGAGGTGCAGAGCACTTTGGCCATGGGCTGAGCCCAGAGCTGGGTGCTGGCCTGGGGGGGACACAGATTGGCTCTGCTGTTGGTTTTGAGCTTGCCTTTGTTCAGGTGGCGTAGCCCTTCACTGTCTGCCTGCAATGCAAAGCAAATAGTGCTGGGGAGCACTGCTAGCGGGGCTGTTTATCATCGGGAAGATCGGAAAGAAAAATGCTTGTTTTAGCAAGGTCATTGCGTGAATAAGCGGAGTGTCTCTTAACTTGGTCATCCAGAGTGGCTTTTGAACAGCCACGCTGACTGCAGGGCCTGTGGGGTGTCTGCATGCTGCATCTCAGGGGTCCGCAGAAGGGGGGAGAGCTGCTGCTGGGCTCTAAGCACTGCAGTGGTGCTTTATGTATTGGGAGTCCACCAACAGATTAGATAAACAAGCAGTCTGGAGCAAAGCGGTCCACACTGCTCCTCCTTGAGAAGGGCTTTATTGTACAGCAGGGTTGTAACCACCCACTGAAAACCTCTGTCTTTTGCTGTGCTGCAGAGGTGCTTTCCTGAGAGCAGGACATTGTCCCGCCGGTGTACAAAGCAGGAGGGCCAGCAAGAAATCTATTGCACAGTCCCTCTTCGTATAGAACTGCTTCCTTTCCCATCAGTGCAGTTCTGGAGATGCTCTGAATTCTGCACGTGTTTCAGCTGGCTTTGTCTTCTGGGTTCTTTTGTGGAGTGAAAGTAGTGCAGTGATTCGCTCTGACGTTCCCCTGTGGTGAGAAGTAATCCTTATTGCAGAAAGGGATCAACTCAAAGATGCGTTCTTGCTACTTGCAGTGATAGACCCGTACTGTGAGCTCTGTTACTCGACAATATCCAGTGGGATTTGGGCACTTAGACTGTATGCCATTTATCTGTGCCCTTAGATGCTGTTCTGAAGGCGTCTGTCCTTACTGTGCTGTTACACAACAGCTGGCGTGCAAAGAAAACTTCGCTTTGAGAAGCACCCTCGAGTGTTTGGATGCACGTTGCTTTGGGTTTTCTTTTAGTGTGAGATAGTAATTGTGATTTACAGTAATAACAGTGGGTAATTGTCTTAGATACGGTACATGCAAGGCATTTGTTCTCTTCGTTTCCACTCCATCTTCTGGTTCTCTTCCCCTCCAGGCCTTCCAGTGGACCATTCTCAGCTCTCCTCCCTCGTGCTGAAGAGCCCCCTGGGTTTGAACCCAGCGTTCCCCGTGAACCTGAATGCAGCCGGCCAGGGTTCGTCTCCCCTCCTGAGCCCTGTCCTCAGTGATGCTGGTGGTGCCAGGATAGAAGAGGATGATGAGATGAAACGTAAGGTGAGACCATGGCACTGCAGAGCATGTACTTAATGAAATCACTGCGGAGAGCCCCGGGGCAGTGGGGAGTGATTCTCACCACCTCTCCTTTGTACCTTGGGATGGAAACAAGAGGGGCTGCTTCCCACGGGAGCTATGCTGGGGAAATGGCTGGTGTATGTGATATAACGCAGGAATGGTTTGCTTGGCACCTTTTGGACTGGAGCTGTGTTACGTTAGAAAGCAGAAAACGCTCATCCTTGTGCTGAAACTATTTGAAAGGATGCTTGGAAACAAGTTCAATGTTCAGAATGGTTCTCACCAGGGGGGTGCGTTGAAAGGCTGGTAGGAGAGATGGCTTTGGTTCTGGAAACTGATTGCTTTTGGCTGATTCAGTAATGAAGAATTATGGCAGGTGCCAAGGCTGAACCTGGCACTGTCTGCTGACTGCTCTCATAATTAACCTGTGTCAGCTTGCTGGATTGTGCTGTCTGTGTGAAGTGCTGTCACATCACAAACATGTATTCTAAGGGGCACAGAGTTTGTCTTGCTTGCAGAGTATGTGTGATCAGCCAGGTCTGTTGGCTCCTTGGTGCCTTAGGAAGAGCCCAGAGCCTTCTGTTGCAGCACAAGGAAGGCTTTGTCATCTGAGCTCCATTCCTTATGGAGTTGGTGGCCATGCTGCTGTTCTGTGTGCTCTTTTCTCCTCCTTTTTTCTGCTCTCTCCTATTAATGTTCTGGGCACCTTATCTCTGTCAGGATCTTCAGGCAAGAAGGCCAAAGAGCTCTGCTGTTTGTTGTCTTCCCCTTGCATTCCTTCAGGTACTCCTTGGTGCCAGCAGCTGCCAGCTCACTCACTATAGCTGCATCTCAGTTGTTCTTTCTGTTCTATCTGACCTGTGCTTGCTCTCAGGACGGGTTGGTGCTGTTTTGAATGGGCATGGAGATGTCTATACCATATGTCCTGGCTCTCAGCTGCTCCAAGTTCACTGCAAACATACAGAAATCTCACCAAGAGCAACGATGCTCCTCTGCTGTTGGTGCTTCCAAAGCTTGTTTTGCCTGTGATCGGTCCCTAATGCTGAGGGAACCCTCCTGTCAAAAGAAACACAGCTGCTTTTTGCCCTCCTGACATGAACCACAAGAAAAATGAGCGTGTGCACCGTATGAGGCTGCTTCCTTTCTTTGTGTTAGTGATACGTTTCACGCTTACTACTGTAGATCTTCATGCATGCAGAATAGCCTTCCAGGCCTTAGGAGAACGTCTGTCTCTGTGTAATCCACAGGGAAGTCTACTGGGAAAGGCTTCAGGAATGCCTGTCCTGCACCAGTGAAAACAGCAGGTGCCCCCTGGCAGCTGTTACCAGGGCTCAGCACAAAGGAATTCAGTTAAGAATGGTTCAAAACAAGCCAAAAACGACTGAAACCATTTTTAATAACGTCTATTTTCTTTCTAGCACTCCTTTTGGTTCAGTGCAGTGACAGAACGTCTGTTGTCCCATTTTCATCCCTCTCTGCTTCCATGTCCATTCAGTCCTTCTCTTTCGAGGCCTTCCCCTGACATCAGGGAGAAGACAGCTCTGAAGAAGTTTGGAATACAGCATTTTCTAACACTGAAAAGCTGGATTTGCACAGCCATGAGAACTTTTCCCAGGTGTAAATGTTGCTCTCCCTTCGAGTTGCTCACGCAGAGGTTTTTGTATAGTACCCTTATAAGCATTGGAGCTCTGTTGGATATATCCTGTTTAGAACCAAACGTTGCTTTCCCATTGGAGGGAAGAATGTATGTAAGATTTGAGCTTGTGCTTTGTAATGGAGCATCTATATTGTGATACCTGCTGATGACTTTGTGTTCTTTCAGCGCTATCCAACCGACAAAGCATACTTCATTGCTAAGGAGATTCTTGCTACAGAACGGACGTATTTAAAGGACCTGGAAGTTATTACAGTGGTAAGGATCCTTCACTTTCTTTAATGCTTTCCTTTTCCTTGAGCTCTGCAATCGTTAATTTGGAAGAAGCTGGAGTTTCTTCCAAGTAACAGAAGTCCTCTGACAGAGCATAAACCTCGAGCCATGTAGCTGTGCCTTCCTTGCTGTATGGGCCCTCACATGGCAGGGCTGATATCCTCTCCACACTGTTATCATTGGCTCAAATATCCACATCTTAGGTCGTTTTTAGTGAAAATTCTGCACAGGGGTTTCCTTAAGGGTACCTTAGAAATGTTGCTGTGCATTCAGCCTCAGAGGTTACCGCTGCTGTCAGCAGTGCTTATGGTCTAGCTGTCACCATTTCAGAGATCCCTCATCTTTGTGCCTTCAGATGATGAAGGTAGGTGCCAATTTCAGAGAGAATTAAGGATCTGTAGAGGTTTAGTCCTTTTTCTTTGCTTTCCTCTCCCCTCACTTTAAGGAGAGGAGGAAGCCCAGCATAGACGATTGGGTCCTTATTTGGATGACTCTATTCCCAACTCTTTCAGAGCTGTTTGTATATTTACCCCAGGCTTGAACACAATGGCTGCTGTGTTTCTATACCTTATTGCTTTAATTTCATCAAAGAGAAGTTGGTGCTCGTTATGCCCTGCAGCATCAGTTGGGGTACCTTGCGATGACTCAGTGAGCACTGTCACATGGAGATTCCTCCTACAGACCTTCCAGACCTTCTCCTTCCATCCCATTGTGTCCCCACGTTCGTGCTTTCTCCTCCCCATCCCTACAAAAGCAGAAACATCCATGCTGCTGATAGATTTCTTACATAGGAAGAATAATGATGCAATCCGTGATTGTTCCTGCAGTGGTTTCGCAGTGCTGTTATCAAGGAGAATGCAATGCCAGAGGGCCTGATGACGTTACTCTTCTCCAACATAGACCCAATCTATGAGTTCCACCGAGGCTTTCTGAAGGAGATTGAGCAGAGGCTTTCGCTCTGGTAAGCATTGAAGTGCAGTGTGTGGACAGCTTTTCCTCTGTCCTCACATTAAAACCATACTCATAAGCAGGAATACCAACTCAAATGTAAGGAGAAGCGAGGAAAAGTATTCCAATAAATCAGGATTTTGATTAATGCCTAAATACATCTTCCAAGCACTGCCTTATATGCACTCTCCTGTATTCATCTGAACTGGACGCCCAGACCAGTGTTTTTGTAA
>PPHD01015995.1:0-15794 GCA_002909625.1 Bambusicola thoracicus
TCCTTCTTGCATTGTTCTGGGGGCATTTACCCAGCTGTTTGACTTTGTGACTAGAAGGCTGATACCATGCTTTAATAGGAATTTAGAGAAAAAAAAATCTATATTCATTAACATTTTAAAGGGAATATCAGTTTAACTGTGGCCACACACCTTCCATGTTTGCTTTCTGCAAACATTTGTAAGCTTGAGTATTACTGCATGCATATTAAGTGAGTCTGAATAGATGCACGTATTGGCCTTGAACAATCAAATAATCACTGAAAGCTCATTTTAAAATACATATTTGATTGTAGATTTTTATAACTTACTCTGTTGGCTAGTTATTTACATAAGCAGCAGTATCATGTGAAAATGTGTATTAAATTGTAATGTTCCCACTTCAAATGATGTTAAGGGCAACAAGACCATGGGGAAGATATCTGCAAATGACTCGGAATACTGAAGAGAAAAAAAAAAAAACATTATTTGATTACTGATCATTGAAAACAGGTAAAATTAAGCAAGTGAAATATCTTAATGGTACAAATTGCCTATCTCTATCCATTACTGAATATTATACTGAATAAAAATAGGATGTTAATTCAAAGCAGAATAACTATTCCGATTTAGGAATAAGGCACTCCAAATCTTAACCAAGAGTTAATTTGCACTCATTATTCTGTTTACATAGGACTCCAAAACACTGATTTACTCTGTTCCGTTTTTACCAGAGATGTTTGTACCTTTGCTCATGTACAAATACAATGCAAGTACAGCATGCAACATACCAAGTTAGATTTCTCAAATCATATACCGCTTGTTTTGCCACTCTACTCATCATATAAAGTGAAAGACAAAGAGACAACATGGTGAATGCAAATTCAAGGTTTATCTCTAGAAATGCTTAAATGAAAGGAGGTAAAAGAAGCATCCCATTGCTGTTATGTACTTTCAGCTTAGAGTCACACTCCTCAAAGCAGTTCTCCTTGTCCACACATTAAATCAGAATTATTTTGCACAAGCTCTTCTCTGAGTACTTATCTGTCCTTCTGAATAAGTACTTCCTTATCTTTCCACTTTGCTGAGTGGGTGCAGTCACCTAAAGCCCTGAGTTAGCTATGAAGCTTGGAAGCCTAACTGTAGAATTGGAATTGCCATTTTGGAAGAGAAGTCATTCAAACAAATGAAATGAGGAAAAAAACATCAGTGAGTGCAAGTCTGGATGAAGATGCTCTCCTAACATTTACATGAGGCTGTTTTTGAAAATCAAGGTGGTACACTACATTTTTTCCTCAACAAGCTATTGATCACCAAGTGCATTCTACAATTGAGTGTCTCATGAATGTGGAGGCCAGTTATGCTTTGCGCTGCCTCTTGATCAAGTTTCATGTGGTGCCTGCCTCTGATGTACTGTTTCTTTTATTTATGTTGTTTTTCTTTGATAATTTACAGAAGGTAAAGATCAAGAGCAAAAACGTCCTCGGGTCTTTGATGTGTTTTCTACGTATCTCAGTATCATAATTCAGTAACAGCTCCACTTTATGGTTTGCAAACAATATGCTACTGTCAAAAATGCTCACTTTTGCCTCTCCAAACTTTTGACTTCTTCCCAGGGGAACTAGTTAAACAGACCCACAGCTTGGTTAGGAGAAAGAATTGGAAAACACCTCCTAGACTATTTGCATTCAGCTCTCTCCTGTCCTCATTCATTGAGCTGTCAGGGCCTTTAATCTTCCCTTTCCCACCTAATCCTATTATCACGTGGATATAACCTAGCTGACATATGTCTGAAAGCTTCATGCAATTGATATACATGGCTGTTGCAGGCTACTCCAAGCAGAGAGACTAGAAGTACTTCTTGTGTGAATTAAAACTACTAATGATGCTGATAATAGGATGAGGTTGTACCAACAATCTCAGTCATTCTTAGGCAGATGGAAAAAAGACTCTGTTTGCTCCTTCTTCACCATCCCACTAGCAAGGCTAAATGGATGCAGTATGAAACTGCTTTTCCCTTGTGAGATTCTCAGCTCAAGGTGGCAGCCTCCAGTGAGCTGCTGTCAGCCTGGGCTGTTTCACTGCCCCACTCGAGCTGCCTGTGACTTGGGAAGTTCATCTCTCTCTGTGCAGAGCTTGGGAGTTCTCCCAGGCTCCTCCAGACCCCACAGCTGACTGACCCTCTCCCACCACCATGCAGAAAAGGCCCACCTGGAGGAACAAGAGCCTCAAGAGAAGATGCAGTTTTTCCAAAAGACCTTGGGAAGCAGAGGAGAGGGTGTTAAGGAAGAGCACGCACATCCACCACCCAAAAAACCTATCAAAGGCATTCCCCCTTTAACTCTCACTCTGATTCCAGTGATGGAATCAGAGGTCTCAGAGGCATCTGTAGGAGAACAAGGCAAGCACCCATTTCTGGAGAGGCCCACTCCCTACCGAGGCGCTCACTCACCTGTCTTCTCTTCGGTTTGGCTGCTCTCCACTGTCTCCATTTGGGGTTGCGCTGTTGCCTTGGCAGTAGCATCCTCTGCGGCAGGGGTGGTGGTGGCAGTGGTGTCAGCAGCAGGCACATCGGCTTGTTTAGGCTCCTCTTTGTCTTGGGCTTCGTCAGCCTTCAAGGATGGCGAGTTATCAGTGGAAGCTTTAGTGGCACTTTCCGTCTCGGCGGCGGCAGCGGGTTTTTCCTCCGAGGAGGCGGCAGGAGTGGCAGCCTGTGGGGCTGGCTGCTCTGAGCCCGTGTCAGCAGCTCCATTCCCTTTTTTCTCCTCTGCTGGTGCGCTGCTGTCTTTGCTGCCCTCATCCAGCTGGGCACTGTCGGCGGCGCTGGCCTCTGTGGCAGCGGAAGCCTCACTCTCTTTGTTCTCAGCTGCTCCGCCAGCAGGGCCTTCATCCTTCTTGTCGGCGGCCTCAGACTCGGATGCGGGGGCATCTGCCTTCTTCTCTCCCTTGAGCTTTTTCCTTGTTATGTGTCCACGGAAGCTGGCCTGGATTTTGGTGGCTGCCTTATGAGCTTTATCTTCTGGTTTGATGCCATCTTGCTCAATCTTTTGGTCCCCGTCCTCATTTTTTTCAACCTTAGAAGAAGAACAAGGAAGGAGGGCAGAGGAGAAAACAGGGTAGTATGGTTAGATTGCAGGTGGACTTGATGATCTTTAAGGTCTTTTCCAACCTGAGCAATTCTATGATTCTATGATTAGGTAAGTTAAGACTACTCCAGGTGCAGCCCTTCTTTAATTGGGAAAGTCCCACCTCCCCTTCCTGCTAACAGATGACAAGTTTGGAAGCACCCATTCCATTTGGCATGGTTTTGAGGCCAGTGGCTCTGATTTCATCCTATGGCTGGGCAGACACGGAGGACTGGTAAAAGGAATTTAAAGCACCTCATCATCTCTGCTAGTGATGCTCAGAGCAGCTTGCCTGTGTGGAAGGCTTGCACTAGCTGGGCTGTCACCATTGCCATGATTTATTTTCCCATCCATTTTGAAATTTTCCAGTTTTTTCCCCCAGTCATTTTCAAAATACCCTCCCAAAGGGGTGTTCCGCAGTCTTTCTAGATCCCCTTTTGCCTTCAAATCTTTGTTCCTTTTTAATGAAACTTTGTGGCTCTAACTACATCAAGTGTTTTGTGCTTTACAGCTTTTTGGCTCAGATTTGCCTGCAGAGACCATTACTGCCACTCGCCCTGCCACAGATGCATGCTGTCACACACACACACATACACTCCTCACAAATGGCCTGCCTGCAAGCTCTCCGAGCCCTTTTTCTCTGCTCCCCACTCTTGGTTTCATTGTAGAAATAATGGGCAGATAGATATCAGTCTTTCCAATTTCAGCAGATTATGATTATTTCTCTGACTGTTGGGTAGAATATGGCTTTACAAGCATTCTGTTTTTTAGACTTAAGCCGTGCATTAAAGACTTAAATGGAACCAAAACAGAGCCCATACTTCATGCTGGTCTGCTGCAGACAGATAGTGCTCAGTTTGTAAAATCCCACTGAATTTACAGGTCATACCATGCTTCACCCCAATAACTTTAGCAGCTCTTGGGCAAGTAACAGCTCAGCTACATAGTGATGAAAGGACACTGTTCTATTAATATTCCCATTGGGAAGCATTCAAAAGAGCTACTCAGAAGCACAGGCACTGGCCTCTTTGCCATCTGCACCTGGTTTCCAACACTGGCTCAGGCCACAAAAGAAAGAAAATGAGCTGGCTGAGAAAGATAGCAAGTGTTTATTTCTGCAAGGGAAGAAGAAACCACTCCTCAGACCCCTGCAACTGAGAGATGCCATCTGGGGAAAGGACCAGAAGCAGAAGCCCATAAATATGTCCAAAAGGACCGCAGCTGGAATAAAGGGAGGAGACACTGCTGTATCCACATGTGGTGCTGGAAACACTGTGCATGTGAAGAGGGTGATAGTGGACTGGCCACAGGCAGCAATCAGTGAGAAACAGACTGTAAGGGATTGTTCCCATACAGAATGAAAACACTGATGTGAGACAGATGGGCATGCACATGTGAACAAAGCAGTGCCAGCAAACCCAACACCTGGCCACCAGTAAGAAAGAAGTGCTACCCACCACATCCTTCTGGGGCCACCAATGAGGACAAGGTTCTCTGTCCTGGTGTCCAAGCAGGATTGTTCCCCAGGTAAACAGGGGTGAACTTCAGTGGATATGGTGGCCAAGGAGCCAGCTGCCTCACATCATCATGTAAAATAGCTGCTCCACACAGCTGTGTAGGGTTGAGGATGGGTCTGAATGCACCAGCACAGCTAATGTTGCACTGTGATCCTGACGAGTTGAGCAGAGTTCTGCACAGGTTCACCTACCCTGTTCTTTAGGCAAGCTTTGCAGTTTGCACTAAGTCCTGTGTTGCTGTAGCAACATTACTACTAATGTGTAGACAAGTTGGTTTAAGGAGAGCTTGAATATATCTGCGTTATACTGAAGCCAGATCAGCACAGACATAGACACAGGTACATGGACATAGATATTCCTTTCTAGCACCAAGGAACACATGCCCTAGCTTTGACCCATACAAAGGCCTGTGATCAGTTTCAAACACAAGCAGCATGATTGGGAAACTGGAAAAATAACTAAAAAATCCTAAAGATCCAGTACTATATGTTTGATTTCTGTCAAACCACTAGTGAATATGACAAAATTTCAGTCCTTGGACAAAAGATGAAATCTATTGCTTGAATAGAAGAGAGAGATCTCTTGCCACTGGGACAGCTGTGATGAAATGTAGCCTTTCTGCATACCCTGATGACAGCTTCCTCCAGAGCAGATACCCTGGGCTATCCAGTTCTGTGAGAGCTTCTCTCCATCCTGCTACAGGGTGGATTCTCCTGACAGGAGAGCTGTGACCGAGGTGCATGCAGGGCTCACTGGCCAGCCACCCTTTACCTGGTCAGGGGTGGGAGAACGCTTTTCCTCTTCTGGGATGTCAGACTGGAACCTCACACCCGCAACTACCGTATTACAGAGCTAAAAGCCTCATTGCTATTCCAATGACATCACTGTCCCCTTATCCCAGTTGGGATGACATCAGTTTGAGTCCCTGCCAGACTGCAAGGTTCACAATTGCAGAATGTATTTCCATCAGGGTACTTACAGCATTAATTCAGATATAAAATATAAGGAACATGAGGCTGGGTCAGAGATGGGTTTTAAGGTCATGAATTAAAACAGTGTTCTAATAGTTGGACTGTAACAACTCAGATGGATCTTAGTGGCCCTCAGGAATCCCACTTCTATTCAGTTTTTCCCCACTGCAGCATCCTAGGCATTTGAAGTGACTTATTTTGAGTCTACTGGCCTGAAGCTACCTCTGGGGTAGGGCACGGTATTCATCTAGTATGTATGCCATGTTGTGTAACAATGGGTTGGGTGAGAAGCAGATTGTCTGGAGGTAAACTTCTGTTCTCACAAAAAAAAAAGATGAGGGCTCTTCATCTGTAGATTATGCACACAACAGATAAGGTTTAATTAAGGAAGCTGCTCAGAAATAACCTGTACACAATGGAGCTCCTGGAAAGCAATTTGTCTTCCTTCGAAAGCAAAAAGGGTGAGTCAGCCTTGCCAGGATGTATTCAAAAGCGCTGCAGTGGAAAACAAGAAATCTATCTGTCTTATCTATCCACCATGCATGTATGACATCTTGGTTGTAACATTGTGGTTTCTGGTATAAAAGTGACAATTATTATTCGTGTTCGTACAGAATCAAGAGCCCCTAGCCAAAAAACAAACAAACAAACAAACAAACAAAAAAAACCAGGTCTGGTAAAGAGAGTTTTCATATATTATTATTCATTCACGCACCCCCTTCATCTATAAATGTACGTATAAACTCATACTAATACTTAATATTGAAATATTCCTGGTACTGTAAGTGTGCATGAAACTTGAAAATACTAAGACTGGTTCTTATATGGGTGTCATAAGGTACATACAGAGCCAAACATGTCCTTCTTCACTTAGACCATCCCCACATACCCTCTGAAGCTAATGTACAAAGCTTTTCCTTCATGAAACATACTGGTAGGATTTATGTCTCTATCTGCACAGCCCACATCATCTTTCTAATCCCGGAAGGATGATCCTCTCACCATCTCAATCTGCTTGTCTGCCACACCTCCAGCTTTCTAGGACATGTCTTCCCAGGCAGACAGTTCTTGTAAGTGAGACTTTCCTTGCTGTCACATAGCTCAGAGTAGTAGATGAGAAATGAATACTTAGGACATAGACAGGGTTGAGGTTAGTTCGTAGGTAATAAGAATGTGGAAATTTATTGACCCAAGACACCAAGATTTCTAATCTCTTGGTACCTTTCTACCTTCCATATCCAAAGCTTACAGAGGCATCAAAGCACAACAAATAATGAAGAAAGCTCTGTTTTAACCTCCAGGACCATCTAAATGGAAAAAAGAAATATGTTACTCTCATCTTAAAAAACAAACAAACAAAAAGAAAACAACCTTGTACTCTGTGAAAAGATATATGGACCCTAAGTAATTCCATTTTCATGACACCTGCATTAAGGTATGTGTGGAAATCCTTCCTTCAGTTGACTGGGTGAAATAGTGCTGAATCAGCTAATCATCGGTGGTATTTGTGGGGTGAATTATAGAATGGCTTGGGTTGGAAGGGACCTCAGAACCCACCCAGTTCCAAGCCCCTGCTGTGGGCAGGATTTCCATCCACCAGCTCAGGATGCCCAGGCCCCCATCCAACTTGGCCTTGAACACCTGCAGGGATCAGACATTCACAACCTCTCTGGGCAGCACTTCACCATCCTGAGTGGAAAAAATGCTCCCTGACATCTAAAGTAATCTGCTGTCTTTTAATTTAAAACCATTCATCCTTGCCTTATCACTATTTGCCTGTGTAAAAAGTCAATCTCCCTTTTGTTTGTAAGTTCTCTTTAAATACTGGAAGGCTGAAATGAGGTCTCCCCAGTCTTCTCCAGGCTGAACCTGTCCAGCTCCCTCAGCCTATCTTCCTCTGAGGAAGATACACATCAGCCCATGATGCTGTAATCTTGACTACCGTACAACATATATTTGACTGACATCATTCAAAGCTAGTTGGGCACAGACTCACAGTGAGATTTAGGCACCTGACTCTCACTGATTTCACAGGATTGAGTCACCTCAAAGCTTCTGTGGGCCTGGCTTTGCATGACCTGATTTGTCTCAGATACAGCATTTAAGGAGCAGAGCGCATTAAAAAAAGAAGACCAGATGTCTCCCCAGACAGAGTGAAATGTGGACACGTGAGAGAGAGAGAAGACTTTCACATCTTGTGAAGTGAGGAAGCAATTTAGCACCGAGAACAGTTTTTTTTTTTTTTTTTTTTAACCCAGTTAAATGGTGTGAAGACACCTGGATAGGGGATGGCACCTCTTAGCACAACCTGTCTGCAAGGTGAGGAAACAAAAAGAGTTTCTTTTATTCCCAGGCTGGCAATGGTGATGGTGGCAAAACACCCCTGAAAGAGAAAAGGTTAGTTTGCGTCTCCATAGGCTATGCAAAATGGTTCTCCAGTGTATAACCAGCAGGGCATCAGCTCTCCAGCTTTAATGCTTCAGCAATTACTGGGTTTCCATTATTTTCCCTATGAGATCCTCTCACACATGTGAAATTTCCCCTCTATTTTATGATACCTGAAATTGAACAGGCTTATGATGGTCAGGCAGTAGATGGATGTTATACACTTGTGTATGGTGACTGAGAAGTAGAAAATAACCTAAACTAGATCTATATAAGTATTTTCAGTGTGCCTTCTCAATAAATCCACTACACCTTCATCACCTGTTTTGTGAGTCCTTTGTGTTTCTTACTCTGTTACTGTTAAACGGGTGACCATCCTTGGTGTCATCTACTACCTTGATGTCCCTGAAGTTCCAGTGTTTAAAGTGAGAAAGGCATCATAAACACCTACACTGCCTTTGCAGGCTGGATCAAAGAAGGAAAAGCCTTGTACCTGAAGCTGGTGCAAAGTGTCTGTTGTCCAGCATTCAGACTTTTTGGAGCAGAATGGCTTTGGGATGTCAGTCTGTGGGAAATAGCCTTTGGGTCTTACTTTGGTTGGCTGCTGTGGCCACAGAGCACAGGATGCATTCACTCATCTTTCAGCTCCAAGTACACAAATACAAGAGGACTGGGTTATAGACCACCAAAATGATGCTTTTACATTGTAATGTCAAGGATGCATGTTCACCCTGAGGGCTTAAGTGTGTGAGGGCACCTGAGAACACAAGGTTTGCGTGGACTGTGTTGAGGGTATTGAGTGCTTGCCACAATCAGCATCACTGCTCTTGCTCTAGGTTGGATCCTGGCACATGCTGTGCTACCAGCTGTGCTGACTTGTTTTTGGAAGGAAATACCTGTGTTGCTCCAGAAGGAGCCAGCCAGCAGGTGTTCAGGTCGAGGGACCAAAACCTTTTAAAGTAACACCTTCACATGAAGCAGTAGCTTGTGTCCTGCAGTTCTCTCTCATCCCCTCTGTGGGAACACAGGTCTGCACCCAACTCTGCTGAAGGGAAGCATCCCTGCTTCTCCCCAGCCCAAGCAAAATGTAGGCATGGATACCACAAGTCCTTCCACTGCTGGTCTCTGGGGTTCACTTGACCCTCACTAGGTTGCACCAAGGAATTATGAGGCATTTTGTGCTGACACCCTCAGAGCATGAGCAACCAGGGTGAGGCCCTACCACTAGCTTCGCACACAATGGTTCTCCTTATTGGTTTGCCCAGGGATTTTGCAGCCAGCAGAATGACATTGAAAGGCTCAAGCCCTAACAGCATCCGATCCCTAAACCTTCTTCTTAACCTGCTTGTTAGCCTTAGATTTCTTCTGGTACCTATGACAGTAACTCTTAAAACTAATCTCTCAGCCTTGTGAAGAGAGAGAGTAGAGCAGCAAGTAGCTCCCTCCCTGCTTGATGATAAGCATGGGGTTGTATTTATTATTTTTACTATTATTATTTTAATTTGCATCATTGAAAATGGGGGCAATTACCTTTTGAGAAAGCATTCACAGGTTTGTTAAAGTCAAACAAACATCTCAAGCAATTAGGGAAAGCAAAGAGCATATTAATTTGCAGTGACTTGGGAATCTGCTCAGAGGGTGGGCTCTGCCAACGCAGCAGTGAGCTCCTCTTTGGCTATGCAATAGCCTCCCCTGGCTATTCCCCATTGGCTAGTTTAATGGCTCTTGGTGGCCCAGGCCTCTCCTAACCTGCCAGGATTAGCTCTGCTGGTTCAGCCTATTGCTCTAGTGTTGTTTGACTCTGCTAACACCAGACCTAGCTTCACTGAGACTGCAGTCAGCTTTGTAGCTGGATGGCAGTGTTGAGTTCTGGCTCTGATTTTCATGGCACCTCCATTTATTGATTTGTGTTGTGGCTCTTCATGGTCATTTAGGATTTCCTTCATCCATATAGATGATTTTTTTTGTTTGTTTCTGGCTTGCCCTGGCCTTTCTCTCCACCCATCCTTACTTCAGTGGTACCACTGGCGCTCATGGTTGCTCCACAGACTTTCTGCAAGGCAGAAAATAGAGCTCTCACTACAGTATGCATATGGACTCACTACAAGTAATGGATGAAACATGGCCACCTCTTATGGATCTGAATTTTTCCAACCAACAGCATGTCTTTGATACCAGAGACCTTAAAGGAAACCTGTGAAATTATTCTTGGTCTACTTTTCTTTTCAATTCCTTTATGTGTTTAAAGTACAAGCAGAGAAAGGAGGGAGATCTGTATCTCCTCCCTATTTACCCTCATCTTAGCTGAACTGAGGATGGAAAGAATAAAACTTACTTTTGAAATGTCATATAGAAGAGAATAGGTCCTTGGGCCCACTATAAGCTCTTAGATATTGCTGACACAGAAAAGTGTGAGAAGACCTGCACCTTATCTCTCTATTTCTCCTAGCCCAAAGTTTGTACAGCTCATTAACAAACAGTTGCACTGAGCTCTTATTGGAATTTCAAAGCTAAATGCAATGTCGGGTGGCTAAAGTGGGGTGTAATTCTATTGATTTCAAGGTAATTGTCACCTGAGATAATATTTACAAGTCCTTTGTGGTCCACTACTCCAAACTGCTTGGGAAAGATGAAACTGCTATGTTCCAAAAGGACTCTGATCCTAATTGAGTTAGCATTTGTAGTGCTGTGAGAGTCTCAAATGCATGGTGTTGTAGCAAGACAAAGCATTGTGCAATATTTAAGCTTTGCTCTTATCTATTCCCTTCTGTCAGCATAGGATAAGAACATCCTGAAAGGAGGGATGAGAGTCTGTCAGAACCTGAAAGGCCTCCAGAGGGGACCTGTATGACACAGCTTCTTTCACTCAAGTACTTGGGCTTGACTGACTGAGACCGTGCACCATTTGTGTTACTTTAATGCTTTGCAGGATGCATAAAGCCGAAGAATCAAATCCGTGATTGCAGTTGTCACTCCTGGTGGCAGAGTGCCCACGGCTTAATGCTGTCCCTACCCCTCTCCTGTCCTTCAGGCAGGGTTGTCACCAGAGCACAGACAGGGCTTTGATGGGAACTTTCCTTTGGGGCCACAGGCAGAAAACGTGACACCGAGCAGCCTCAGGGCTTAATCACTTATTCCAGAGTCTGGCACTGAGCTATGGGAAATGCACATGTGGCTTCAAGCCATTTTGTTTCCTACTTTGCTCCTCTACTGTACACAACTCTATTGAAAAAAAAAAAAAGGGTGAGGCAAGCCTGCAGTGCATGCTGAGATAGACCCTTTGTGGACACTGTTGAGTTAATGTTGTAAAGATCTCCAGCCAAAAGGAACATGTTGAATAGATGTTGGGAAAAAAGCCTAAGTGTCTGGATCTGCCTCTCATAAGGGCTACTGTGCCACAGACACATGTAAAAAGTCTCTCAGACCTTCCCCTAAGCTTCCTGCTGTAGATGACCTCTTCTGTCTTGCTCTTCTGAGCATCCCACTGTTAAGTAGATTTTATAAGAAGGCTTCAAATGGCTTTAAATATCTTGGTCCTAAAGTCTTCTGTTTGTTTGTTTTTTGGGTTTTTTTTCCATTCTTCACTCAGCAAGCATGGCAGTAGTCTCAACACAAGTGTGCGTTGCAATGTGTTTTCTCCAGGCGTGCAGTCCCTCTGTACCTGGTGATGCAGCCCAATGCACAGGCATACTGTCATCCAGACACCTCTGGAGCCCTCCCTGTGCAGGGTTTTACTTGACAGCCTGCCTGGCAGATCACTAAGGGACAAGAAGGCCCTTGGAGAAAATGAGGTGATGGCTGGACAGGCAGAGTGCGTAAAGCTCCTTCTACTTCTTTGTGTTATGCTGTGGATGTGATATGAGAAGTAAGTTTTCATCATGAGCAGAACCTGTGAGGTTTCTTCTCTCATGGGCCAGTGTAAAGACAGACTGAAAGCACTGGCATGCACATGCAGACTGTCTAACATCAGGAAAGGGTGCAATATTCAATCTTCCAGGAAGAGCCAGCACATATAGAGTACCCGGCTTTGACACAGAATGAAGAATAAATTGTTAGAAAGCCCTGAAAGCCAGCTAGATGCTCTCCAGAGTCCTCTCAGCACTCTCTGTGCACTGCAGCAGGACTGATTTTGTTCATATTCAACCAACTCTGTAAGAGCAGCACCTCTTACCAGTATTCATTCATACCGCTCTTTCTAACCAGGCCATTCTTCCTACCAGTCTTAACCCCGACTCAGAGATCCCACTTTACTTACTTACTGAATTCACACTAGTTCTGCTGAGAAATGACTAAAACATCACCCCAGCTTTAATGAATAATGAAGCACTATACTCACGAAAATAATAATTAGCGATGTAGCTAAAAATACATCAGTGTGTGGATCAGACTCCCAAAGGCAGTAAGAAAAGCTGCAGCCACTAACAGAGATGGTGATGAAAATAGCTCAGCACTTCAGAAAAAAAAAATAAAAGTAAAAAAAAAAAAAAAAAAAAAAAAGAATTTAGGGAGACTTAAGAATGGCTGCGTATCCCATAGATAGATAGCAATCCATACAGACTGTTCAAAGCAGTCCTAAGTCTGACTGCTCCGTTTCCTGTCAGCCTCTCCCAAATGCCATTCAGCACATTTAGGAGTTTTCTGAGGATGTCAAGAGGTTGGATAGCTGAAACTGGCTAGGACAAATGAGATGGAGTGGAAGGAAGCCAGCCACTTTTCAGAGGTTCTCAGAGTTTTCACCCGGGCTCCTATTGTACTAACAGTGAGCTTCCAGATGAAGGGAGAGGTGCCTGCTGTGAGAAGAGCCAAAAGCAGGAGGATTTATGATGATGACGATGGTTATTATTTCTACATCCTTGAGATATATCTCCCTTGTGGTGCTGGGAAAGGAAGCAAAGAAGTCAAGACAATGGGAGTGTGCTGAATACAACAAAGTGCACAGGCAGCACACTGGTTTAAGGAGGAAAGAGAATTGAGATACTGTAGGGACCAGCTTGCTTTCTCCAAGCACCATTTAAAATATAGAGCCATTATTTTGCAGAAAGACTTAATTTCTGCTTATTTGGGAAATCACAGGACAAAGCTGGTTCTTGTCAGTCCAATCTGTTGATTCATCAACAGTAACAACATTTAGTCCTTCACAAGACATGCTACTGGAGTTAGGCAAATTATAGGTCTGCTCAAATGAAGCAAAGATTATGGCATGCAAAGATTATGGTCTATGTTATGTGAAGGTTACATCGTCAATTATATTCCACTTTTCAGATGAACCGTTGGCTTAGCCACAAAAATAGTCACAAATCCCACATATTCTATTACAGTGAATGATTACAGTATCTGATATTTTAGCCTTGGAATCTGCTTTTTTTGTTGTTGTTGTTGTTGATGTTATTTGTGGGTTTCTGTCTGGTTTTTGTTCACTTGAACCTTTTATTTTCCTCCTCTTCAGTCAGAAAGAGGAGAGTATCATAAGAGTATCACAAACTGCATGTCGTAAATACATACACGTATATAAATAGAGGAGTATGTAAATAATATGCGAGCAATCTACTGCCTGAAGTCAGTTTGCATAACCTATTCACTAAATACTGCTGATATAAAACCAGAAATGAAGCACAGACACAGAACACTTCCAAACAGATTAAGTTCCACAAGGGTTCTTTGAGCCCTTCAAGCAACAACGAGTTCCAAATGCATGAATACTTCCTGTACTTCCAAGCCTGTCTCTAACTCAGGGTTTCACGATCTGACTAATCTGACACTGGTAATACCTAACAGCATTCAATGTAGATGTGAAGAACCTATTGGGGCTTTCAGATACTTAACATTTTGATTTCAGTGTAATGCAAAGGGCAACAATTTCCACCTCTTTTTTGCTTTGGTTGCAGAAACTTTTACTGCAAAGCCTCAAAAAAATATAACACATCCTCCTCTCTCCTCATCAAGATGCTCACATTCCAGATTGCACTTTACAGGCATTAATAAATTGCTGACATTTTAGTATGCATTTATATGCTTTAGATCTAGTGGGTCAGTATAAACTTGATTCGATGAAGAATTAAAGGGTCAGGTCTTAAGGAACCAGCAGTGGGCTTTTCACAAATGCTTCCTTGCCTTAATCCTGCTAAAACCAGTGGGAATTCAGCACCAAGGCTCTGTGAAACACCTCCCAGGCTCCAGCCTATATATAAATCTAATTTGTCAGGACAGTTCTGTAAATTACCCAATGCCACCTTGATACTGTTGGAAAGTAACACCGTAAATATCTGCTGAAATGTTGCAAACTAAAACAAAGGAGCTTAAAGAAGACTTAACGCTTGAGAGGGAATTCTGGGCATTTGAAGCTCAGGAAACTCAGGGGTATAAAGGGATTACAGTAAAGTCTTGGTCCCATTTTTTGCAGTCAGAAGGTGGAAAGTGAAAACGCAGGAGGCGGAGGCTTGCCAAAGAAGAACAGATTAGGACAGCCGACAAACTCCTACAGCACTGCTCTACCTTTGCAGAAGTCTTCTGTTAGCCTGGCCCAGGATTTTCACAGGGCAACTCCGAGTTGCACGTCCCTCACCTCTGATTAGCTGGCTTTAGATGCTTTGAGTCTGATTCAGAGCAGTGCTGAGCACTCAGAACTGCAGCTGAGATCAAAGGGAAATGTTTTCAGGTATGTGCAAAAGAAAATAAAAGCCAGTAGTAAAAGTCATGTCCTTTCTCAGAACTGGCACCTGAAATTAGGGAATCCTGTTGACCAGACTCCCTCTTTGTGCCTCAGTTGTCCATCTGCAAAAACAGAATAAAATATTCAGTTATCCCACATAGGTGTCGCAAAGATTAACTAAGTAATGTCAGGGAAGTTGTCAGAATCACAAGGCAGTCCAGGAGAAAATTAGTATTTCTGATTTCAGAGCAGAATCTGAAGAGTATTTATTGAATATATCTGTGGGGTCACACGCTGACTTATTATGAGTGAACGAAATATTGAATAACTGCTCATTAAGTGAGTGCTGTCCATTCTGTGAATGTGGCGGGAATCCCTGGATAGAAAAATAAGAGGTACTCCTGCTACTAGATGTGTATTAAAATACGTACACAAGAGGAAACCGTACTGAGTTTGCATAGGCAACTACACTTCCAAAATTGGTTACCTTTTCAGTACTTAACTTAGCAGCGTTAATAACTGTCCTTTAACACAGTTTCTCTGTGGTCTTTTTCACACGTATATAGCTCACATTGCATCTAAAATCTAAATTTCACCTTCTAAAATGCAGTGAGCTGCATCATGGAAGCTCAAACCTCCTGGCCTACAAAACCACCTGCCAATGTTTGGGCAGGTTCTAGACTGATCCATTTGGAAAAGAGAAGGCACTAGGGAGACCTCATTGCAGCCTTCCAGTATTTGAGGCAAGCTTATAAGCAGGAGCAGGAACAACTTTCTACACGACCTGATAGTGATAGGACAAGGAGGGATGGCTTTTAAAAGAAGAGATATTCAGATTAGATACTGGAAGAAATTCTTTACTCAGTGGTTGGTGAGTCCCTGGAAAAAGTCGCCTGGAAGAGCTGTGGGTGCCCCATCCCTGAAGGTACTCAGGGACAGGTTGGATGGGGCCACGGGCAGCCTGAACTGGTGGGTGGCAGCCCTGCCCACAGCAGGGAGGTTGGAGATCAGTGATCTTCTAGGTCTCTTCCAACTCAAGTTGTTCTATAATTCTGTTATTCAATTATTCTCTGTTTATGAGGTGCCAAAACCCATAGCAGGTACCATTAATGAGGTGAGGGATTTTCAACAAGTAGCTTAGGAGGAAGCTTTTCACACAGAGGGTGGTGAC
>PPHD01015997.1:0-15791 GCA_002909625.1 Bambusicola thoracicus
TCTGTTGTACTGAGAATATCGATAAAGGGCAATTCTTGTTCATCAGGTGGGCATCGTGTGGCTGTCCAAGCACAGGCAAGGCAGGGGCTGTGGGTGGGGAAGGGGTGGAAGAAGAGCCCCTGGTCAATGGGAGCCAAGCACCACAACGCTGATTGCACTGTAATGCATCATCCTTCAGCTAAACCCGATGTATTGACCACAGCCACTAATGAAACCCAGTGCTCTTCCAATACCATTGGCATCCACCCACGCCTCAGTGCTCCATCTGCACCAATATGAAACACCGTGAGATCATGCCCATTGGTGTCCTACAGCTCAAGGAGCTGCTCTGTGCTCTCAGAGCTGGCTCCCACCAACACAGCTCCTCCCATGCCTCTCGTAAAGCCGCTCTCATCGCGCCAACGATTATACGGCTTTTTGGAGCTATTCCTGCCTGCTCTTATCAATGTTTTCAGCAGACAGGAACCAGGTAATATGTAGGCTAATGCTCTCCTTCGGTATTAGGGCTGACAGATGGAACGCTGTAATATGTTTGTGAAATGTAATGAAAGGAGAAAAGAAAATTCTCAGATAAGCAGTGTCGACCGCGGGCTGCCCGCCGTGTGCTCCCCATCCCAGCCCGGTAAGGGTGTGGGCCATACATGGGATTTATGCACTGGCTTTTGTTTTCATTTTGATTTATTTATCATTGGTACTGCAAAATGCCTGCTCTGTGCTGTTTGGATATATCACTTCTTGCATTTATTGTATTTTTTTTTTTTTTGCTGAACCAGGATTACACACACTGATATAAAAAATTGACAGGAAATCAATGTGGCTTAGTGTAAAACATCCCGACTGTAAAGATTTTTCAGATATATCAAATATTCACGCGGTGCGCTGTGTGCTTGCTGTATCTTGAGGCTGCTCCCTTGACACGATGACTGTACTAATTGTCCAACCATTTGACTTAATTTGCAGCAGAGGCCAGAAAGGAGTGTTCAGTTTCTACTTCAGGGATTTCAATCTGGCTTTGGGGGAAGAAAATCCTGCTCAGGCAGCACTCGCGTGATGCAGCCCCCTCCATACATGGCCCCATTCTTGCAGCTCTGTCCCCCAGCTCTGCCCCCTCCTCGTGTTTGTGGGGCTGCCACAGGGCAGTGCTTCCATTCAGGAAAATAGAAGAATGGATTCTTGGAATCACAGAATCATTACGTTGGCAAAGACTTCCGCAGCCATCAGCTCCCCACCATGCCCGCTCAGTTAGAGAACCTTTAATGTTGGAGACCTCCAAGATCACCAAGTCCAATCACCATCACCACCATGCCCACAGCACCAAGTGCCCGCTTTTGGAATTAATTACCCCTCACTCAGCTGATTGACTGTGGGGCAGCAATGTCTCTTTGCCTGCACTGCTCCTCCCAGTGCCTGCAGAGCGCAGCCCTTCGCACCTCCTCCTCCCCCATGGCTGAGCCAATGTCTTGGGGGCACAGGGACTGTTCCAAAGGGAAATACCAGAGCAGCTTTAAATGTAGCAAAGAAACAAAGCAAAAAAGTCAGAGCTTAATCTCTGTGCTATCCAGTGAGGTGATGAGCAGGAGAGTTCCTGTGGTGATAGTAAGGACAAAAAAAATTTAAAGCAATCAAAGGACATATTTCTCCATGAGATCCAGCTTTTAAATCCAGCAGAGCGCCGAAGCTGTGTCAGTAATTTCTCATATACTGACACCACAAGGCACAGTCACTCAAAGGCCCTTTGAAAATATTCATCTCTTATGGTGAATGCTGGAGCAGAAGATCTGCAGGAGCGCATCCAGTAAAACCCTCTTGTCCTGCCCTAACGCTGGTTGCTACCATAGCAAAGGGATATCTGCTGCTATTTTCCAGGAAAAGAATGCACAACAGCTGCGTTGTCAGAGCTCAGCAGCCTCGTGCTTATAAAGGTTGTCTTTATGGGAAATACTTTGTGTACTTTTGGAAAATGCCATAATATTGGTCCCTAATGAGAGGGCCGTATGCATGAATGGCTGCATGGTGTCATCCTGGCCAGCAATTAGTTGCATCTGCAGCACGGATAGGCATTCTGACCTTTGCCTCTGGGAGGATGTAGAGTGCTTTTTGATAACTGAATCCAGAGTTTGTGGATGGAGGTGTGTCATAGAGTTCACTTCGTTGTTGGAAGACCAATGCTGTAGGTTCTACAGAGGCCCGAGGGCTGGATCCTGTGGAGGCTGGAGCACTGGGCAGGGCTTCACACAGTGCTGGGAGCTGACAGCTCACATGTATGGGTGCAACTTGGGCCTTCATGGGACAGGCTGGGAGCCCCCAGGCGAATCAGCAAGCACTGATCTTGCAAGGGCACTGCTGGATGCTGTTCTACACAACCACCGGTGCCCTTCTGCCATGGGAGAGCACCATGGGGACAGGCTGATGGAGGCAAATTGAGAACACCTTGATAACGCAGCAGAGCTTTGCTCAGCTCGGTGGGCCGGGTGGGACGCAGCTCCCCAGAGCAGCATTGGTTCCACACACCAACGCCTCACCCATCAGTTCTGATAGAAATTAAGAGACCAATTCCAATGTTTCAAACATCACTCAGCCTGCTGGCGGCCCCGCTGCGCTAATCGCCGCTGCCAAACCTGCCTTTGGTCACTAATGCATTGAAACATTGCTAATGACACGGAGGTATGACAAGATAAGAACAGTCTCGTAACGAATGACTCCACGAAAGCAAAGTGGCAAAAGTAATTATAGCATCGCATGGGCGGGCGGCCCCGCACGGCTGCAGACATCGGGTTTCATGTGCCGCTAAAAGAGCAGTGAGATAACCCCTGCAGTGGGAGCCCGGCTTGTGCCTGTAATGCGCTGACATCGGCGCCGGTAACACGGAGCCATATGCAGAAGAGAAATAACTTCAATTTGCCTCAATTAATTAGACAAATTAATTAAACCACTCTTTGGTATTCTGAGTCTATTCAAGGGCTGGATACTGCAGAGATTTTGTTAAATGGTTCAGAGAAGGCTTATTAACCCCGCGATGAATGCAATCAAACCCCATAAAGCACCAACTTCAAGTGCATTTGTGAAGACGAAAGCTTTTCAAATCAGATAGGAGAGCTACAAAAGTGCTGGGTATTATCATAATCTGGCTAGTGTTCAATTTGACACTCTTGTGTCAAGATATTAGAGCAGAATGCGCAACGGTCTGATAAACGTGTGCTTAAGGAATGACAATCCTTATAATCAGTTAATTGCTATTTATCTCATGATACACTTTTTACACAGAAACTCATATTAGAAAATAAATACGATTACAGGATAATTCTGTGAGCAATAAAAACATGAAGCACGCATCTTCCTCTGAATGCCCAAGTTGTGCTCTTTTGTGCAGTACTTTAATAGCAGCATCATCCGTGCCGTGACACCGCATTGCGTTCCGTGGGCCTGATGCCATCAGCTCCTCCTGCAGCATCAGCACTTCCCCATTTCAGCCATTCCTCATATATGGATCCTGAGAGTGGGGCAGATCTGGTGGGAGCCCCAGTGATGGGATGGAGATGAGACACGGATCCATTGCGTAGGGGATGGGGTGGGGATGGCATCGAGGATGTGGTGGGATGAGGGCAGGGTGCACCAGGTGTGGGCACACAATGGGGATGTGATGCCCAGGGATGGAGTAATGCCATGGTGGAGTCACCATCTCTGGAGGTGTTCAAAACCATGGAGATGTGGCACTGAGGCTCACAGTGAGTGGGCATTGCAGGAGTGGGCTGGGCTTGGGCTTGGGGATCTCAGAGGTCTTTTCCAGCCTTAACAGTTCAACGATTCTATGAGGGTGAGGCAAAGACAGTAATATATGGAATACATGGAAAGATATAATATGATTTGTACGTAGAAGTATAGTATGATTTCTTCATTTAAGTAACCGAAATCTTTAAATGTTTGTTATGAGCTCAGCCTCTCTCCACGACTCACATTTTGAAGAAAACTCAAAGGTTGGTTTCCTTGCATCCCAAGAACTGGTACGATAACACTAACACTGCACAGGCCTCAGTGCTGTCTTAGGACTTCAAGCAATGCCTGTGTGAGCAGAGAAGGACTGCAGGAGTTGGTCCGTGTGTCTGTGCTGGCACCACGGAGCCTCTTGGACACGATCCTGGGAGGGATTCAAGGCGAAAATCCCAATCCGAGAGGCTGAAATAGGGCGGTGTTGGAGGCTGCAGGATATGACCCGTCATAGAAACAATAGCCAGCCCGGAAGAAATGGGTTTATTATCTGGTCTAAAGGGATTTTATTGACTCACTGAAAAAATGTCATATTTAATATTGAAATATAACTTTTAAAAACAGAGATGCTGACTCTATAAAAATGCGCTCTGGAGCTGAGACCTTGACTCCAACGTGTAATCCAGAGTTTTTTTTATAGCCGTGCTATAAATCATCAAAATTAAATGTTTGCATTAACAGCACCAAGAGGAGCCTGCGTGGAGCAGTGGGGCCGTGTCATGGAGCACAAAGAGCATGGTTCTGGGCATTGCACCACTTTTCTATTAGTGAGGGCATCACCAGACCCCCTCAGCAGCCCTTCTGGGGGCTTTGCAGCTCAGCCTTGCCAGGGGCTGAAATAACCTGGCCAGCCTTCCTCCTCAGGTGGCAGCAAAGGGGTCAGCATACCCCATCCATGGGCACACATCGGCCCCAGGATCCCGTGTGCACCCCACCAACATGCATTGAGCAGAGGGGACCTCAGTGCACAAAGCTCCTGCACCTTGAGTATTCTTGCAATTCCCTCTAGGGATGTAGTGAGGTATTGGTGAAGGGCCTTCAGAGAGGATGATCTTGTGCATAGGTCTGAACGTTTTACCTGATGTGTGGGTATGTCATCTTCACAGGACATGGTATTTAAAACCCCATTATAGGTTGAGATCCGGAGCTGCTCAGCAGAGGCCCCCCACCACTCCCAGGTGAGCACAGTCACCACCAGCTGCTGCCAGGCTCTAACAGAGATTGGTGCTCACGAGCAGCACCTGGGGCTGGGGCCATCCTGGGGATAAATGAGCCTTTTTCCAGCAGATAGTGTGTAGCTATGAGGTTTAGCTTTGTGTGACTCCTCTTGGAGCCTCACATTTGTAGGAGTAGTTATTCCTTTTCTGGTCCCTGTCTGGGTAATGTCCCTCTTGCTGAGCTGCTACCTGCAGGATAGCATCATGCAGAGCAGTAAATCACTGTGCAGCCTCAAACTGTAAGTAGTCCTGGAGCTAGATCCTGAGCTTAAATCTACCTCTGGCTCTGTATTTGATCTCAAATGTTATTTTTAATTGTCTGCTTGATATTATTTGGCAGTGAGGGGTATCCAATCAGAAGAGGGAAAATATTTTAAATGGGTTTGGGTTTTTTTTTCTGCCAGTCTTCCCTGTGGGAGGCATCACCCTGAGGCTGTAGTGGCTTTGAGCGCTGAGCATCCTCCACCTGTGGGCACAGTGCCATGCAGAGGTGTTCCTGCTGTGCTGTCTGAGGTGGAGACCCATTGAGTCCAGCAGTGCCATGGGGACTTGGCCAAGGTTCTGTCCTCATGCTTGGGATGCGGGAGCAGGACAGCTGAGCCCTTGGAAATGACAACTTGGAGGCTTTTGGGGCCCACCTTTCTCTTAGGGAGCTGCCAAGGAGAGGGCTTTGTGCAGAGTTGTGCTGGAGTGACATTCATGCCTCTGAGCTGGTGTTGTCTTCCTGCAGTAATCCCCTCTCCATGTTCCACAGGGCTTTCCCAGATGTCTCTTTGTTACCAAGTGCTGTGGAACAGCAGAGCAGCAGCACAGGCACCAGCCCTGAATTTGGGTGTTGAGAAACCCCTCCTCGCAGGTGAGCATCCCTGAACTGCAGTAACAGTTGTACCTAACTGCTTACATTAATACATAACAAAGCTCAATTTGCCAGTATTTATCACATTACTTTAAGTGGAATTGAGTTCATAATGCCAAAGGAAAAAAAATAACCCTGAACCTTCCATGCCATTCACAAAGCATTTGTATTAGCAGCAGTGTATACAGCTTAACTTATTTTTTGTTCAATTATCACCGCTTCCCACGGCTCCTTCTTCCTCGGGTGCTGCTCCTGCTCTCTCATGTATGTCTAAGAGCTGAAGAGGCACACAGGCAGATAACGTTATGAAGCACTGCTTGCTGCCATTTGGGGCATGCAGGAAGAAGCTGACCTCCTCTGCTTGTTGGTGTTGGATCCAAGCTGGAGTTCCTTCCTTAACACGCAGCAAATCCCAAAGCCAGGGCTGTGCACTCGGGGAACTATTTTGGGTACCTCCAATGGGAAGGGCACATGTGAGCATTGCCTGATGCAGCACACAGAGCAGATCCCAGAGGTGTGCTTCCCAACATGCTCCTGCTGGATGTGTGCGTTATCAACGCCTTGTGTGCAGCGGGAGAAAACAATCATTTGTGAATGGAGCCCTAATTACATTATGGCTAATCCATTTTCCTCTCTGAAGCTGGTAGTCAACAGTTTATTCTCTCACCTCAGAGATGAAACCAAATGTCAATTTCTGAGATAACATTGACATGAACTTATGTATCAGGCAAGTAGACAAATACCATTATAATCATTTATAATCCTCTAAAGCTGTGACTGAGAAGTGGCATTTGGACTGGATTTAAACTTGGCGTTGTCCGTGCAGAAGATTAACCGCTACATAAGACTTTGATTCCTGAGTATTGCCCATTAGAGAGTTTTTACATAGGAAATTGCAGCATTGCATATAGTTGTAACGTGGTTAACGGAGTCTGACACAAACAATAACATTCCAACTCTGGTTAATTCTTTTGCGTCCCATTGGCAGCAGGGAAAACTGTGCTGGCGTCCAACAAGCAACCAGCAGGACTTGGAGGATTACTCCTGCTCAATGGGAGTGATGTGTCCCATGCAGACGGCTATCAGCATGCATGGCTGTGATGTTCCAGGAGCTGGATGGGCTAACATGCTTTGTATGGACTGCCCCAATGGATGGGGCTGACGAAGACCAAGCGGTGTGCATCCAAGTGCTGGCCATGGCCTGCCCTTCTAGGGAAGGGGCTTGGGGGGTGAAGCAGTGGGGGTGCAGTAGGGTTCTTTTGCACCGTAGTGTTCCAGACCCAACCAGGAGTCTCCATAGGGGATTTTGGATGGTACTAGCTGGGAATGTGGGGATCACCCATTGAGCTACAAGAGATGGGGTGGAACCTGATGGCTCTATGATCCTGCTGGTGGTGTGAGCTGGGTACTTAGCTGCCCTCTGAGCTCTGGTAGGTTCAAGCTGCTTGCTTGTGTTGTTCCCAGCATTGTGTCCATAAGGTCTGAGACCCTGCTCTTTGCCATGGGGAGGGGTGTGCATTGATGGATCCCATGGGTGTGGGATCACCTCCAATGGAGGTGCTTGTGTCCATGAGCTGTGATGATATGGGTCCACTGAACTCGGAGACCTGAGCATCTACAGGGCTTTTTGGAGGCAGATTCCAGCTCCTGCAAGCAGCCTGAGATCATCTGGGTTCAATTTAGTGATAAATGGGCTCCAGAAGATTTTGGCTATTTGTAAAAGCCCACAACGCTTCTTATCAAAATATTTCCCACTCGTATTTTCCACTCTTTCCCCATCCCCAGCTACCTCCTCTTCCCCTCCTGTGTGTTGCACTGCCCCAGCCATTAGCAGTACTATCATTTTCTCTCCACGTGGGAATTAGGAGGGAGAGCTTTCCTCCAACGAGGGCAGCCTCAGTCCTCCTGGGGCTCCCAACCCATCTGTGATTGAGCAAGTGTTTCCCCCCAGGCATTATCCCTGGAAATTAAAGAACACAAACATGCCAGGCTCATTTGTTTTGTGTGTTTAATTTCTTCATAGGTTTGTATAAGTACTTATCTTCTCTTTAGAAGATAATCGAAGTCAAATGTGTGTAAAGGATGCAAGCTTAACAAATGGGGCTGCCTTCTGAAAATGTGAATGCCCATGAAATAGATACGGACGTGAGAGAAGCGTGGCTCCACGCAGCATCCCCAGTGCCTGCAGGGACGAGAGACTCCAGGAAGGTCACTGAAACCATGAATTCAGCTAAAATCAACGTTTCTCCACCATCGATATTCATACAGGCCAGACAAAACATCTCATTTTGTAGCTGCTCGTAAATCAGGAGGAGAAGAAGAGGAAGAAATGGAAGAGGGAAAGAGAAGGATATAAAGGAAAGGATAGCTGGGGGACGAGTGGAAGATGAGCGGAGGCTCTGCTCATTCGGGCTCACATCTGCTCTGTCTGAAGTGGAACCACCTGTTAGTTTATTAAATTGCACAATTAATTTATGTGGAGGGAAGGGGAGACTGCAGCTCATCAGCGATCTCCTGTTTCACCCCCAGCCTGGAGCCCAGCACACCATGGGGCCCTTGTTCCTATTGGAGCATTCCCAGCACCTCCCTCAAGGCGCTTGGTGCCCCATGGTGTGCTGGTGGATGGTGTGCTCCCAGTGCTGAGCCCTGTCCTGGGGTGAGACCTCTGCCCCTAAAACATCCCCAAATGGTCCCCAGAAGGCTCTACGGTGCATGGCACCATGATGGCAGGGATAAGGCTTCTCCATTGCCTCTGGCAGCACCACCGTGTTGCTCACCCGTGTCCAAACACTTTGAGTTTTTCATTACCAAAGACAATAAACGCTCTAAATAATGTATTTCAGATGTGTATTTCGGAAGGTGTCCTAGCAGCTCCATCCTGTGAGCCCCTAACACAGGCCAGTCCGCAGCGACGCACGCCTTCCCGGCTCACACAACCACGCTCCAATTATGTGAAATGCTCTCCAGATTTGGTTCCCATTATTGTCTTCCTTTGGCATGACTGACTGGAGCACTCGAATTGGAAAGGTCCCAGAATCTTCAGCCTCCTAAAATATTTTCAATAACGTTGAGAGCAATTTTCCTCCGAGCGTGTAAGGATTTCAGCGGAGGAGCCAACTTTCCCAGAGGAATGATCCAATTACGGGGACTGGATGCTCCTGTCAATCTCTCCCTCAGGGACATGGAAAATCAAAATTATGATTTATTTTTTTAATGTGACAGTGAGCGTAAAGGCAGGAATCTAAACCATACCGTTATCTCCCCAGGCACTCCCGCTCCTCCGGCTGATACTGTTAGCTAAAAATACCGACTCATTTCAGGCAGAACCTCCTTAAATTCTGCCCTAATGACAGCGCCGGCAGGGCCCAGCCTTCGGTACGGTGCTGAATTATGACTGTTTAATGGTGACCTTTGCATGTAAAAATTGAGTCGGAACGACTTCTGCTTGCGCTAATGCAATGAGAGAAATGTGGTTCCGAGCGAGGGGTTTGCAGTCAATGACAAAGGAAGGGAAAGGAAGCAGCAGTCCCCCAAAAACCAAAAATAGCTTCCTGGGGTCAGAGCAGAGGAGCCTTTATTCCGGCTGCTGTGGGGCTGGAGGAGGTGTCCCTGCTGCCAGCCCTGGTGGCTTGGGACCCCTGGGAGGGATGGGGCCCCAAAGGGGCTTGCTGTGCCCCGCTGCCCTCCAGCCTTCTTCATCCTCCTCCTGATCGTGATGTCTCTGCTCCCTCCTGCCATTGCACAGCACTGTGCTGCCCACCCTGTGCCTCTCATCACGTTGTTTCCTGTACTCTGGTGTCCGATTGGGTTCCTCGCTCCTCAAGGAGCACTTGCAGTGTTTGCCTTTGTTTTTCTTCACCTTCTTGGGATACGTGTGTTAATGGCTTGTGCTGACAACAGAGACCCATGGGGTGCAGGGATGCATGGCGCTGGGATGTGGGATTGGAGGGATACAGGGTTTCAGGATAACAGTGGAGGAATCAGGGTGGAAGAGCATAGAGCTGTGGGGATGCAGGGGTGCTGAGTGCCAGGATAAAGAACTGTAGGGATGCAGGGATTCAAGGTGCAGGGGTGCAGAGATGAAGGAGGCAGGGGTGCAGGGGTGCTATGTTGTAGGGATGTTGGGGTGCAGGGGTGTGGGGCTGTGCCCCAGGTGCCCGGTGCATTGTGAGCTGCCTTTGTGCAGGGGCAGTGGGGGGCCTTTGTCCCCTGGGCTGCCTGGCTGCCGGCTGTGGGGCTGCGGTGCTGAGATCAAGGCATGGGCAGGGGGCTCTGCTCAGCCACGCGCCTCCATCCCCCTTAGAAGTTGTTGTTGCTATGGGGCCCATTGTTGCCAGCTTTCCCCTGGCTCTTTACATCCCGCACCTTGCTTTCTCACAATGCGAACAATAATGCAAACTCCTTTGGCTCCCATTGCTTCCTTTTCACATGTTTTGCCCGTCTTGCAGTCTATAATGAGTGATAAACCCAAAGAATTGCATCGTTCTTCAAAAGATTTTTCACTACCTGATCGTACTGGTTTACGCTGCACAAAAAGCTCGGGGAAATCTGCATATCTATGGGTCGTTATTAATTACCTGGCATGACAACTCTAACTCTGCAAAGATTCATCTCACACTAATGAAGCTGTCAGGGGCTGATCCCATGCTGCTGAAAACTGTGGTTCCAATGCAGCAAAGTGTCTGTGCACGCCTTCAGCCCGTAGGGTTGATACAGCCAGGGCAGAAGAGCAGGATCCCTGCTCATTGCAGGGTGTGGGACCAGATGGCCTTTAAAGGTTCCTCCCAACTTAAACCGTTCCATGATTCTGTGATCCCCACACCATCCCCTCCCATCCGTCTTCAGGACCTCAGCAGGAAACCAGCTGGAGGACAAAACCTTTGGGCTCTATCTATGAGTCCCTTGGGATTGTGCGTGCAATGGGAGCAGAGATACGGGGTTTGGGATTGAGCTCCTGCAGTGGTCTCTCCTCCCGACATGTGGGCAGTGATGCCCCCCAGTCTCCATGCCCGTGCCCCACACTGGCATCCCCCAGTGACCCCCATTAGCCAGAAACTGCACCTCGCAATTGCTTACATGGAAGAGATCTTATTTCTCAAGTGAATTATTGAAGTCGGTTTTAAAATTTCTAATGAGGAGGAGCGCACGGATTGGTGAATTGGCGTGCCGGATCACCCGGCTCTCAGTGACAAATGTTTTAATTAAAATAATTATAATTAAATGGATGTCAAGAAAATGTTTCAGCTTGGAACGCACGTCACATACTGCCATCACATCCCATCAAAGGCCGGGCTCCCAGGCCTCAGGGCACCGCCACTATGGGGGCTGCTCAGAGCAGGGTGAGCTTGGGAGCCCAGCACTGTCGCATGGCCCTGGGTGGGGAACACCAGAGGCAGCATCTCCAGGGCATCCTCGAGCTCCACTATGTGACCCAGCAGAAATGTAAAAGAATGTGAGGCTGATGATGGCCTGCTCTACCCAGATCTCATTTTGCTATTTTTGGGATGGGTCCTTGTGCTGCTGGAGCAGAAAGTGAAGTGGTAGGGATCCCCGTGCCCCACAAACACGTCCGCATCACCTTGTCCCCATCCCCATCCCTGTCCCTTAATGCAGGACAAGATTCTGCCTCTCTGCGATCGGGGCCAACTGTTGTAATTGGATCTTAATTACACAGCTCTCCAAGAGGTTATTTTTATTTCTTTGTTTGTTAATGCAATTATTTAGCTGCCCTATTTTAGCCTTGACCTTGCAGGAAGAGGGTATTTTCCAGTCAGCATAATGCTTTATCTTTGAAAGCTACAATCAATAAGGATAATTAATGATGCCTGCTGCAATGATAGCCTCAGCAATCATTATACCACATTAATCCCTGCAGTCAGACTGGGGTCAAGGCCATCTAAATCATTCACCTAGGGGTGGGGAAATTCAAATAATTTACCAATTTAAATCCAAGAAAACAACTCCGGGCTTTATTTTTCCAAGCTGCTCACGCTGTTGCATCTTGAGGACAACACAGCTCATGTTTCTGGGAGGTGCCTCAAAAGGTGGATGTGCCAGCTGTGTCCCAGGCCCCTGCTGGCACTGGGAGCACTGGGCCGTGCTGGGGGCTGGTGAGCAGGGCAGGGATGCTCGTACCGGTGTCGGAGCGTGCGGGATCATGGAACCATAGGCTGGTTTGGGCTGGAAGGCAGTGACCCCAAGGCCCACCCAGTTCCATTTCCCACAGCCAGGTGCCTGGGCCCCCAGCCCAGCCCCGAGCACCCCATCAATGCAGCAGCACCGTGGCCTCACCGTCCTCATGGTGAGGAATTTCTTCCCTGTACCCACTGTCAACCCAACCCATTTCTTCAGCACTGGGTGCCATAGAGCTGTGGGATGTTGCTAACGGACATCTCCCAGTTAGGACGAGGGGTTGCACTTCTAGCTGACTCTGAGCTCCCACTCAAGTCCTTCTCTGTGTCTGTATGGGGCTAACATGAACAGCGCTGTGTAATTTATATATGGACGCGCACCATAAATTATACCCTAAGTATATAATTCTACAGATATAATTAATTACATTAAACATCTACGTCTTAAACCTGCAATTAGATAACCCTCAGAGACGATCCCGCTAGCGTTTTTAATAAATACTTGTGTTTGAAGCTGTGTAACAGAGCACCTGATAACTGATAGAGCAGTGTTAACATCTGTTCCATTATTTCCAGAGGACGTTAGTTTCACGTAATGCTGCTCACATAAAATATGCATTTGTTCTTGACTGTCAAGTGCCTCTATTATTTTATTAAAAACTCAAAAAAGAATATAATCAGACTTCATAATTTATGTGTGACATTTTCATTACAGAAAACTTTATGCAAAATTGAATTCTAAAATTTAATTTCCTGTGATGTTTAAATTACTTACTATCTGGCTCCTCTCCAAACATTGTGATCACTCCAGGCCCCATATGAATTCTATTAAGGGTATGTTTAGCTGCTGCCAAAGCATACGGGGTATTTTTCTATGTAATTCCAAGAATATGCTCCTTAAATTTATTTTGTGCCAGTTCAAATAGTTTCCCTTGCACGGGAAAGCAATGCAAGACGTTTTTAACCACTGCTGTTGTGTTTTTTGGGGTTGTTTTCCCCTCGTTTTGGCACAGTGGGGTCTCTTCCTGGCTGGGGCCACTTGGAAGTGGCGTGGGGCAGAATGGGGACGTGGGGGTGAATCGCAGAATCACAGAACCATTCAGGTTGGAAAAGACCCCTGAGATCCCCAACCCAACCCCAGCCCACCCCACAGTGCCACTGCCCACATCCCTCAGTGCCACATCCCCCCAGGTCCGGAGCACTTCCAGGGACAATGACCCCCCCACTCACTGGGCAGCCCCATCCAACAGCACCCAAGGCTCCACCAGAGGTAAGGGCAATGCACATGGATGGATCACTGCTGTCACATTCTGTTGTTTTCTGAGCAGGTCGCATCAGTAGAACTTGCCTTGCTGCGGTAAAGTAGCTTCATCTCCTGAATCTTCAGAGGAATTCACGGCGAACCTTAAGTCATGGCTTTGGAAATAATTTAGCTTGCTTTTGCCATGTTTCATGCGCCGAGTGTGACAGTGATGTAGGAGCTTCCAAAGTGAAGGCACTCTGACAAACCATTGCTCATCCAATGCCCAGTGCCAGTGATGGGCAGGTCCAGGTGATGGGCATGTCCAGGTGATGGGCAGGTCCCAGTAATGGACCAGTACCTGTGATGAGTGGGTTCCAGACGTGGGCAGATCCCAGTGCTGACTGGGATGTGCGTGTGTCCCAAGGCCTGCGCTGCAGCTGAGCACAGTGCTGCACATCCCAGCACATCCCAATACACTGTGGCTTCTCTCAACATATCCCAGCATACCCAAGTACATCCCAGTGCATTTCTGCAAATCCAGTGATATCCCAGCTCACCCCCAGTGCATCCCAATACATCCCAGCATGTCCAAGGACATCCCAGCTCATTCTCAGTGCATTGCAGCGCATCCTAGCATGTCTCAGCTCACTCCAACATGTCCCAGGATGTCCCAGCCGATACCAGCACACCCTGGCACATCCCAGTACATCCCAGCCTGTACCAGCACTGCCTTCTGAAGACTCTGATTTATCTGTGTTCAGCCAAACTGAAACATCCAGGAGGAGGAAATCGGCCCTCCTGGTCCTGCAGCACAGATCCAGCAGACATCCCTCTTCCTGAACGCCAAGATTCACAAATTAGATGATGACAAAACCGGATAATTAATCACCAGTATCTTAATTTATTTATTATTAAACACTTTATTAACCTATACACTTTGCTGCCTCTACATCTTTAATGGGCTTATAGTAGAATTATTCATTTGTTGCTGCGTGTGAAATAGCATCTTCATAACTCACCTGTGGCACTGCAAGATATCAATTACAGCACCCAGGGGCTGCTTGTGATAACAAAACACTGATTATGGAGCTGAAACTTCCTCATCCTGGGCAGCACTGCCCATCAGCCTCACTTGTCTTCTTGGGGAGTGGAGACCCTGCAGAGAATGAATGCATCTTGCACCACTATGGGCCCCTGGAAGCCAATCTGGGATCCTCATTGGATCGAAAGGGTTTGTCTGTAATGGATGGAGCGAGGAGTCAGCGTGAGGAAATGGAATTCCTGTGCCATTCCTGCCTGGCCATGGGATGTGCTCCAAGAGTTCCCTCCTTCCCAAGCTCTCTTTGTGCAACCCCGGGCAGAATGGGTGCTTAAAGCCCAGAGGCAAACAAATGGGGAAGAACAGAGGGCAAGCAGACATTAGCACGGTGCAAAAAGCATCATGGATGTGGTTAATAGGAAATGTGTCTGGAGGGAAATCACTGAATTCCATTGTGAGCACCATCCCAACGCACACCTCACTGGGGCTCCTCATGGGCACTGCAGTACCCCCAGCTGGAGTGCCCACCCTGTGCTCCCCAGGGTACAGCAGCTGCCAGGACCCAGCGCAGCACCCGCCAGGAAGAGCCATTACTGCCATTAGGCTGCCGACAGCATCAGCGGGTGGATGGCCCTAATTGAGAGCGTGCTGAGCGATGACCCCACGCCGACGGCCCTATTCCCCAGCGCGCAGCTCCCGGCCAAGCCCCAGCCATCGGGTTGTGCCTTCAGTAATAAATCCTGACCTATCAATATGTCATAGGCCTCGATCACTGGTGGTTGATGTAGAGCTGGCTGCCTTCTATCCGCCTGTAATTAGCAGCAGACAGGTTGGGCTGTGTGATGCTGAGCAATATCCCACACCATATGGGAGTGATAGCGGGTGGAACGTGCATTGCTGTTGGCTGGGCGTCTCCATCATGGGCATGGTGAGAAACCATCCAGTTGGCTGTATTGGGGTGGGAAAGGGCAATACTGCAGGGACAGCCCCACAGGGCTCTGACAGCATCGATGGCAAGGCTGTGGGATACAGGAGAAGAGCTGCTGCCTGCAGAGCAGCCATGCCCCCAAATGAGGCCATAAAACCATAAAGTTAATGAGGAAGCTGTGTACTTTTTTACAGGATAACCCTTTACAAAGCCAGCTCGGGAGCCAGGCTTTCAGGGTAATACGGTGAGTGCTATAAAATGGATGTTTAATGTAGCTGGGGGCCAAGAAAAACGCTGTATAATTGCAGCTCGCAGCTCACTAAGTAAAATGATAGCTCTTAAGGATGAAATACGGCGCAGGTCTTCGGAGCGGCACCAGGCTCCGGCCTCATATTGCTTCAATAACAGTTTCTGCATTGCACTTACAAATGCATCTCAGAGGAGATTTGTTACAAACATCTCCGAGCTTGGCAATAGGATGCTGAGGCAACCTGCTCGCGTTATTTGTTGTGAATAAATTCCCTGCTACGCCTTGTGCTCCTGCTCCCATCCTGCTCTCTCCCGTGCCTTGTGACCAAAGTTACAAGCATCACCATTTCTATAAAGGAACAA
>PPHD01015998.1:1933-15789 GCA_002909625.1 Bambusicola thoracicus
ACAGTGTCTCACACACGGTACCAAAGTGACCCTCCTGCCTAATGCCAACTATTGAAGTTGACTCAATTCCAAGTCAGATCATTCTAACAACAGGATCACAGCACATCTGCAGACCAGGATCAAGACAACCATTTACGACTACAGTTCCTAATGCACTCTTATCCACATAGCATTCATTCTCCAGCGTTACCTTCAAATGTATAACCAGAAAGAGATCTTCATATTCTTCCCTGACATGTTTTTCTTCAGGGTATCTAAGAACAGAGACCTTAACAAACCTTCCTTAGTTCTGGTTGCAGCCATTGGGTGGCTCTAATGGGAACAGCAACAAACAGATTCCACCCCACACCTGCACTCCTCACCTTCCTATTAAAGCCACTTAAGTGTAAGCATATAAATAACCACGTGCCAAACATAAGGACAGTAGAAATGCACAAGTCTGCTTATTTGTCAAGTAACAAAACCAGGGTGCCTCCCTTCCTGCTGCAGCAGGGTCAGGGAGCAGCACTCAGCACTGGGACATCCCGTGCTCTGTTTGAGATCCCCAGCACCTCTCAACCCCTCTTTGGTGCCTTCAGCTCCCCAGGTGGAATGGGCCTTTGTAGGGCACTGGAAGCTCTACAAGGACAGAAATACAGCTGGGTACCAGTGATACACTGAGGTATATTTACAGTACTGACAGTAATATAGCACCTAGCTAGTTGTTCTTTCTTCCTGCCAATGAAGGACACTTTGGCTGACAGCCTTCCATGCATTAAAGCAATGAATATAGAAGACAGCAGGCAAACTGCACGTTGCTATGGACAAGCCTTTGTCAATACACCATGCACTCAGCACAACTCCTTTAAGAGATGACAGGTGCTACGTAAATGCAAGCTCGTTATCAAAGAGACCATGGCTCATTGCTCAAGTTGATGTAGCACCAGAGACAAGAAAAGCCCTCAAGTTACTCTTCTGAGCAGCTAAAAAGAAATTCAGGCGTGGTGCAGGCCATGAGTGGCACAGTTGAGGAAAATGCATCAAAGAACCACAGCAGAGCAGGCAGTGCTTCCCCTCCAGCCTCACTTACAGGGTAGGACACGTCATGGGTCAGCCACAGACGCAGCAAGAACATAAAAGACCCTCCCTGTCAAAAGCTGGCATGAACTGAGAGATGCTCACAATGCCATGAAGCCAAGGGAGCTTATCTTGTCAACATGCCCATCCGTTTTGTTTCTTCCCATAGGCACAAAGATGGGCAATAACACAACTGAGCTGAGCTGGATACCCAGGGAGACAGACAGTGAGGGAAAGCTACAGTTGCCAACCCATTTAGTAGTTATTTCAGGGATGAACCTGAACTCCCTACCTAAAATCAGTCCCATTCAGCAGAGCTGAGCCTCGGATACCCTCTGCTGTCTGCACTACTGACCCTACAGCCCTTCGTGTCTCCTCCCATAGGGCTGCCTTGTGCATGGTGTCAGCAGCGCTCCGCAGCGGAGGGGAGGTTCGGATAAGAGGCCCTTTAGAAACCCTTTCCAAACGTAGATTTGATTGACTGACTGATTGAACTTAATTGCAGGCATTCTCTTAATTGTACACTTAATTACTGACACTGTGTCAAAAGATTTCTGATGCAGCACCTGGAGGACAACCTTACAAGTGCCAGTCAACACCAGCTGCACCAGGCACCGGGGAGGTGCCACACTGCCTCCAGCTTGGAATAGGGGAAAAAAAAAATCATAATATTTTAATAATATACAATTAGGTTTCACCCACCCTCAAGCACACGCATGCACACGCACATAATCACAAGTCTCTTTGCAAGGAGAGTATCTAATGCATCAGGGAGAGAAAAAGGAACAAAGAGGGATAATTATAGGGGCATGCGGCAGTCCCACCCTTCTGTGGGCTCCCCTAATATCCACGGCTCTGTGAGCTGCAGGGGGAGGGTGTTATGCCATGGGTTTTGGCAGGAGCAACGCAGCTGCTGGCCACTCATAGAGGAGCTGCAGACTGTGTGCGTGTTAAACCACCATCAGAAAGAAAACCCCCCATGATATTTGTTGAAAGGTTAAAACGGGAAATACTCTCAGCAGTGCTTTCGGGTCGCTGCAGGTCTTCCTGAAAATAGCAAGGCGTGGAACAAGCCAAATAACAGCACTGCTGCTGGTTTATTACAAGCTGACCGCAGAACTGTCTGCTTGTTGGAGAGATCCCATCCATGCAGGCAGCCCAGGCATGAGGGCATCACTAAAAGAGCACCACGGAGCTGTGCAGACAGCTAGCAGAAAGGACAGGAGCTCTTTGATACCCACAGAAATGCAATTTGCTCATAACACCTGGAGCCTCGTTAATTTACCTGTGACATGTTGCTACACTTAATTGCCTTTGACAATTAGCAACATTTCAACACCTCCTTTAACGACCCAATTATGAGAACACTTGTCTTCCGTGCAGTAGATAGAAGAAAATAGATGGGTGAACTTCCACAGCAAAACTCCTCCATGTGTGTTTTGTTAAAGGGCTTAAAAACAAACCCCCAGTGAGAGCACTGCTTTCCCTGCTCACTGCAGGCAGACACAGTGCCTCTGGCAGTGCCTGTCCCACTGAGAGCAGCTCCAAGGACCCCCCATACAATTAATTACAGGGAAGAAAGCACTCAGTGCTGTTCCCTCCATTTTTTCCACACTTGATGCTTTATTGATTACTTCTGTGTGCTAAATGAAGTGCCTTCTAGGTAGAGGTGCAACCTGCTTCCGTAGCCAAGCAGCACGATGGGCATTAGAATAAGAAAGCACCACTTCTATCCAACCACTTCTATCCAACCTCATGAGCTCCTGGCTATCTAACAGAGATGCTGAGCCTAATGCTTTGCACAACTGCTCTGCTGCAAATGCACTGGCTGCAGCCTGGTGACCTCCCCCTCAGAAACAAGCAGGTAACTCCATGTGCTGCTTTAGGGCAGGCACCTGCACCGAACAGCACACCCTGCTCAGGGTACTTCCAAGCAGAAGCATCATTTGGTCTGGGATGAAAAGTTACGCGCTGCTCAGCCTCATTCTGCCCTCTCCCAAAGCGATGGGCATTCAAAACATCCCTGCTGGTATGGATGTCACAGAGCTCAGATGTAAGATGAGAGCACGAGAGACGCAGTCAGGTCCAGGCACAGAGCACTGTGCTGAGTGCAGCCCATCCCCAGGACCCCCACAGCACCAGGTATGGCTCATGTATTCAGACCTGCAACACACACTGGGATTTCTGCTTCCCCCTTCCTCGCTCCTGATGCTTTCTCAAGCTCTGCTCCAATCCCTCTCCCTTTAGACTGGAGTCCTCCAGCTCCTGCAACACCATTATCAGCTGTTTTCCCTTCACATCTCTGCAGCCATGAAGCTCAGCAACTGCCTTCTCCAAAGCAGCCAGGAGGAGCCCCCGTGCTGAATGGAGTTGATGAATAAAACAATGTTTTATTAAATTACTGTTACATTTTGATTGAACAGCATTTGGGCTACACGGGAGCAGACATTCCTGAAAGTAATTGGTTTTCCACATCTGCTTTCCTTACTAATTGGACTAATTACTCCAGTGTAGGATCATGTTCACTACTCTCCAGAAAGCAAGAAGCCTTGATTTACAGTGAGAAGAGCAGCAATTAGAGGGAATTAATTCATACAGCAACATCTAAATAAATCATATTATGAGAAGACAGCGATGTAATTATTGTGACTGGTGGCTCCCTTGTGCAGAAGCATCGTCCTTAAGCCTAAATCAAGCTGCTCCGTTCTCCGAGGAACCCACCACAGCTTCTCAGAGGATGTACTTCCACGTTCATGTTTAAGACCTAACTGAAGTGCACTGCCAGAAACAGTCGGGGCTGACACTCCTCGGGCAGGTGAGGAAAGCCATCAAGTCTTTCACAGCTCTGCCTGCTGGGTCGCATGCATTCGGCCACCATGGATAACATATGCCAGCAGCAGCTTCAAGTCAAAGGTGCAAGAACTTCACGGGGGTGGCATCCTCCAGCACAACACAGGCTTTTCTTGCTCTCCAAACCCAGCCCATCTGACCCATTAGGCCAATTAGAAGGTTTCAAGAGCTGTGGGGTTTCAGAAGATGATCCAGCCCCATCTGTTGGTGATTCACCTTCCTCCTCCTCCAACCTGGTTCTACCTCATTGATGGGGACAGACATCTTCCATTGGCAGGCTGTGAAAGCCATTTTACTGTGGCTGTACGATATTAGTTTTGTTCTTGCATCACTCTCAGTGAGTTGCCAGGATCCAAAAACTTCCCCTTCAGAACACACAGTTCTGGTGAGGTTCCTCCTCCAGCATCTTCCATTTGGTTCTCCAGCAAACCTGCAGCAGGAAGGCACAGAAGCAGAGCCTCGTGCTGCCTCCTGAGCACACAGACTAGCTTTTCTTCCCTCCAGTCTTAACACTGACCCATAGCTAGATGTAGTTCTGCCCTAAGATAGCATGCCTCCCATTGGGCTGACTTAACGTGGTAAGCACCCTGTCAACTTGCAGTGTGCATTCCCATTATAGACACCCACACGCTGGATAGCCACATGGTCTTGCACTACCATATAATGTGCACGAGCATAAAAATTAGTATGCAACAGTATCAGACTTGCTGTCCACATCCTGACACATCATAAATCCCTTACATCAGAAAGCCAACTTCCACATCCAAACAATTACTCTGCTTTAGCAAGTGCTTGATCCATTAGGAATTAGGGTGATAAATTGTTAGTTCAGACAGGTGGAAACACATCCATCTTGATTTGCCATTCTTTTACCCTGGCAGATAAATATAGCCATCAGTTACAGCACCTGCCTGCTACAAGCAGGACTTGGAGGTTCTAAGAATATTTATTAGGAGCCTTAGGTTTTTTTCTTTATTTACACCCATTCACAACGTTTCTCCCCCTTTACTTCTGAGGAATGGTCATGGCTACCATTAAAACTCCAAACTTAAGGGAAAAAAAATGAATAAGAAATCCATATCAACAAGTGGATAAGCACCCATGCACCATGAGTTCATCCGGACTGCAACACCTCCACCCAGACCAAGAGTCCATTTGGTTGAGTTCTCTATGAGCCACCACCTGCAGTTGCATATTTGCTGCACTATCCTGGCCTAGAAATAGGATAACGGGGGGAAAAGGATCTGATAAGGTAAGGTGCTGGAATGGGCTGCCCAGAGAGGCTGTGGATGCCCCGTCCCTGGAGGTGTTCAAGGCCAGGTTGGATGAGGCCCTGGGCAACCTGGTCTAGTAAATGGGGTGGTTGGTGGCCCTGCCCGGCAGGGGGGTTGGAGATTCATGATCCTTGAGGTCCCTTCCAACCCAGGCCATTCTGTGATTCTGTGACCACTTCAGAAGCACACAGAACAGAGAATGCATTGATTTTAGCCCTACACATCCATAGCAGAAAGATGGATGGAGAATTACCATGGGGGTCCTAAAAACTGCACCAGAATCACAGGAGCCACATGTGTACTAAAAACAAAAGACCTACAAAAATAAATACATCCAAGTATCACAACAATGTAAGAACTGTTTGGAAGGTAAGTGGAGCAGCTAATAATTCACAGCCATTATTCTTTTATCTTTGTTCAGCTGGAGGTTGAGAAGATTTTAAGACTGCAGTTATCAACAATAGATTTGCATTGAAATAAGCTGCTCCACTCTGTTTCTCACTCCTCTGCCCTCCTCCGAAATAAAGATGAGGAAGCAACAAAGAAAGCAACATCTTTAATACAACAGGTAAAGATTTGCTCCCCAAGAACATCCATGCAATCAGATACATGGGAAAAAGGAAGAAGAGTAGAGTCCATCTGCTAGTCGGGTCATTTCTTGAGTCAAACCAGTAAAGGATTTACTTGGCCACAATGGAAAATAATGCTTTGCCTGCAGTGGGGGTTTCTTCTTCAGCAACAGTACAATGTTTTTACATCTTCTGATCTCCGTTGACCAAATTTGGATGGTGAGTCCCTGTGGGAACACTCCTTGGGTCATCGGGAAGAGGAATCCCCCATCCCTGCCCACACAGCTCCATGCTGACAACAACCCCTTCCAAAGGGCGAGCCGTCAACAACCCATTTCCTAGTAAAGGTATCACAAGCAAGATAGTACCCACTCCGGGTTCTTTTGTTTTCCCTTTTCTGGTGCTTTCTACCAGGCTCTTAATAACCGTAGATTAACAAACAATTACAAGGCTTCATTCTTACTGCCGTGTAATTCCAAGAAAGGAAGAGCATCTTTCTGGAACATTATGCTTGAAAAACAAAGGAGAGCTTTGACTGTCAAGTCACTGATGTTCCCTCTCCACTTAAAAGCTTTCCAATTTACTTACAAATTATAGTGTTTTTAATGCAAATTAAGCACTAGAGAACATTCTTTCCTTCCCCCAGATTAGCAAGAACCAAATTGACCAAGAAAGCCAAACACGGAATCCGGACACAATGAATATTTTAAATAATGAGCCTATTTAATTATTCCGATTGGTGAAGTCTGAGGTTATTAAAATGCCTGCGAACTGACGGTGGGGTTTGAGCATATGGTTTTGCTTCCCGAACACAGAGAATGTTTTCTGATGCTCTGTGTTCCAGCATCCTTTGTTGAGTTAACTGCGGGGATGAAATACAGCTACAAATGCTCAGAGACCTTTGGGAAATCTCTTTTGCTTCAGAAGCAAACATCACATTGTGGAAGGCAGAGGCGCTCCGGGAGGGTGAATGAGTGCACACAACTGCCCGGATCCTACACAGATTACCTCGCTCACTCCAGCGACTCAGAAATAAACAAAACCAAAGTTCATTCAGCTCCCTTCTCCTCCAATACGTCACTGAATTTGTTTGCCTGATAGGCTTTCACTTACACGGGAAAACCCTAAAGCAGAGAACTCAGTCACAGAGGTGCACCATGCTGAACCTGCCCACCAAATACACCACGCCCTCTGTTTCGGATGATGCTTAACCTGGATGTTGATCAAACTCTGTGGTCCTTCTTTCAATTTTAAGCTCGCAAATGCCTTTTCAGCCATCAGAACTCCACATCTGCAAGTCCAAACCACCAAATTACACTTTCTGTGCCAAAACAACACTCTTACATGGCACTTCCCCACACCTCTTACAAAGGAAAGCACACTGCAAGTGTGGAACGTAAAGCAGCAGAAAGGTGGCTTGCTCTGGGTTGTGCCACCACCACTGCAGAAGAGCAAAGTTATATCCTTACTGCAAACATTAGGGTCAGATTCTCCCTGTTCGGTTTTTGCACGCTCCATCTCAGCTGTGACCACACTATGCTCCTTTCCCAGTGCACAAAAAGGGAAGGACCTCTCCTCGTTCTGTGGTTGTGCACAAACTCTCTTGAAGCATAAGTGCTCCTGCCCAGACAGAGGGGAATGGGTGAAGAAACTCCCACTGGAGGTCCTGATCTCCCAGGATATCGAGCATCTGCTGCTTCTGCAATGGCATGCACCTCTGGGGTGGTGCAGTTTGCTTTCTGACAGCCATCCATATAGGAAAGCTGATTATTCTGAAATAATGAGCCTGCTTAGCACAGAACGGAGCCCAGACTTGCGACCCACTCACTATCCCACGATAACCCCCAGCACTGGTTTTTGGGGGATATTTGGGGGATAACCCCCAACAAGGCTCTAGTTTTGGGACAGCACTGAGGTCTCCCTGTGCCCATCAAGAGGTTACATGGGTGAAGAGTTCACATCCCCACGGCTGCTCATTCACATCTCCTGATTTCTAATGCCATCTGCTCCTCCCTGAGCCTCTTCTCAGGGTTAATTAGAAATTCTGGATCTTCTGGAGGCTGAAGGGCACAGAGGTGAATGAGCACATCTGGTCTGTGCCTCCCAGCTTGGTATCTTGCACTTTAACATCTCCAGCATCTAACAGCTCTGAGCACAGGGTGACTAATGCTGTCCTTTGATGCAGGCCGAGAAAGGTCAGAACCCAATGGAGATATCCACTGCTCTCTGACTTTTTAGTACAGGTTCCCATTCCCCTGGTTTTCTACCCTCTGGTTTAGTCACTAAGCACCTGACTCCCATCTGCATCTCCTGCACCACTGCAACTGCTTCTGCCTCCTCAAAGCTGGGAGCAACAAACCAAACCACTGTGATCATTATCTTGTCAACATCTTGAGCTGAGCTGGCATGAGGAGCAGTCAGAGATTCATCACAACTGATCCTTCTTTCTAATACTTGCACACCAACACAATTACATGCCACACGAAGACCATTTTAAGCCCCAGGCCCAAAACAGGTGCTCTGAAACAGCACTGGGAAATGCAAACAAGTAGGAGATCATTGCAAGAGTAGGGGCTCTTCAGCTTGAGAAAAGGAGAAGGCTCTGGGGAGACCTTATAGTGGCTTCCAGAACCTGAAGGTGCCTATAGAAAAGCTGGGGAGGGACTTTTTATTAGAGCAGGCAACAGTAGGAGGAGGGGAAATGGTTTTAAACTGGAAGAGGGGAGAAGCAGACTAGATACCAGGAAGAAATTCTTTACTGTGAGGGTGGTGAGGCACTGGCACAGGTTGCCCAGTGAGGCTGTGGATGCCCCCACTGCAGAAGCACTCAAAGCCAGGCTGGATGGGGCTGTGAGCAACCTGGGCTATGGGAGATGTCCCTGCCTATAGCAGGGGTTGGGACTGCATGATCTTAAAGGTCCCTTCCAACCCAAACCACACCACCATTCCATCATCACCCATCACCAAGTGGGCTCAGAAGGACCAACTGGAAACAGTTTCAGTCACCACTGCTTTTTTTTTCCCCCCCCAGGGTTTTTGTTACAAGTATCTACCGCTCACCATGCTGTGAAGTAGCCCAATGAGCAGAATCCCAGCCCCTTTCCCTGACACCCCATGCACCCCTACGCCAGCAAAACCCTCCCTCCTGCAAGTCCCTACTGACAGCAGAGCCACACAGCTTTCCCTCAAAGGAAATAATACAAACCCCTGCCTACATGAGCTACTGAGTGGGGAAGGAAAAAATAACAGCCACAAAACCCACAAAAGCCAACTAGACAAACAAAAAGGGAGATAAAAGCAGCTTGCTTTAAAGCCGGAGCTTTTCTGAAAGCCTGCAGTAAATCTTTAAGATTATCAATAATGAACACATTCAATGTCTTTTCTTGTTCTTTTAAATCACTCCTTCCAGTGGAGAGAAATCAGTCCGGGGGGTTGCTCATATGCGAGCTGCATTTGTTATCAAGGGATTGAGACTGCTGGGGATGGAGAGAAGTAAAATGAGCATCGACAAGGCTTGGGGAAAAAAAGCACACCACCATTTCAGTCCTTCCTCCACCAATTTGTCACAGCACCCCAGTAATGAGCACCGGAATCCATCTCCCCGATGACATTCACAGTGGTAGATGCTGTCCCAAATTTAGTCAAGTGACAATGCGAAGTCTTTAATATGCAAAGGAGCCCTTTGTGTAACTCGCCCTAACTTTGGTGCCTTGTCATGCCTCATAGGAACCGCAGGAGAAACAAATTGCAATAATCACAGGAGCAAACAAGTTGGACAGAACGTGTCACAGCAGCAGTGAAACCTTCTGCTGATTATCATGTATACGTAGACATACGTTACAGAAAACTACACACAGCTCCATGAATTTCTTATAGTCTTCAACAATTCAGCCCTATGGGGACCACGTACCCATTGCACGTCTGAATTACAATGAACACTGATGTCACTTCATCACTTCTCCTTTTCCCACCTGCCTCAGACAGTCCTCTGCCTTATGCTGTCTTCTATTCCTGTCCCATTAATGTTTTCCTTGGCAGTATGAAAACCTCAGCTCACGCTCTTTGCATATGCCAGACTTAAGCACCTTCAGTAATTAAGAGGACTTCTTCACCAAATTATTCCCAAGCCACAGCAGAAGTGCAGGTGCCAACCCTCAGGTTATTTAAAGCACGAGTTGGGGCTCGCAATGATGAGATGGTCTGTGCAATCATAGAATTGGAGCAAAATAAACTGTTTTAATGTTTTTTTTTTTTCCTTCTAAACATTTTCACTCCATGTTTCCTCCAGATGCAGCATTATCCTGTGCTGCCCTGCAGCCTTTCAGTACACAGTGCTCCAATGCATGCATCAGAAAGAGCAGACATGAACTACCATGAGGGCAAACCCTACCTGGAACAGAGCTATAAAGCCAAGCAGACCCATTGTACAAACACACAGCACTACAGAACCACCCCATGCCACCTCCCTGCTGTGTGCCACCAGCACGACAGAGATGCTCCACTGCTTTATCCCATAAAGCAGCACGAGGACACACAGACCCAGCACAGTGCCCTGACCAGCTCATCTCCCAAAGCGAAGCCCCACGTGGGTTAACCTCAACTGCAAGGAGATGTCAGCTGCCTGTCAGCAATAATCGGGGAGGAGAAATCAATGGGCAAAGAGCAGCACCTCCAGAGAACAATTCATTACGGTTTAAAACTTACATCTGCTGCCCTGCTGGAGACATCCGTCTCTCCTTTGACTGCAGAGAGAACCTGCACAGGCTTCAATCACTGCTGATGTCCACTTGATTCATCTCATCCTGGATGTTTTCCATCAGTGGTTGAGGTGCTGTCAGGCTACCCGTAAATACCTTACAAATACACACACTACAGACACATCCCAACAGCCAAGTGAGGGCAGTTTGCACTGCTTGGCCACCAGCACATCCAGACCCACTTTTGGGGTCATTAAATGCCACATTCATGCACCTCCACTTTGCTTCTCACACCGCAAAGCAGAACATTTCCTCCCTTCCTTCAGCACAGAGGGGATAAAGGACACACTGCTCCCAGTCTCTCATCACGTCAGTAAATCCTTCTGGCTATGCATATTACTTTAAAGGAGTACGTTCTTTCCTCCTGGTAGTTTTTAATTGATCACATCTGTAACAGGTAGAGCTGCTTGGCTAGTGAAGGGCCATATCAAAGCGTCCCATTTGTTGGTGATTTCCCTAAGGCATCTTTTAAACCATTAAAATCTGCAAACAACTTTATTTCTTATTAACACAGATTCTTAATTGCTTTCCTGGGAAAACTGTTGAGTTATGTGGCTCCAGGGTTTTCAAGCAAGCATTTAAGGATAGCTTTTCAACAAAGCAAAGGCAGAATTGCTGGTTCTGGAGCAGTACAGGTTCAGATTTGGGTACTGTGCTGCAAACTCCTGACTTGCTTGGATACCATACATCCCGCTGGGCCATTCTGAACACCTTTGTGCTGGTGAGTGTTACAAATAGACAACCTAGATTCCTCTAATAGGGCCAAATCATGCTGTCCCTGCTTTTATCGTAGAATCACAGAATGGCCTGGGTTGGAAAGGACCACAGTGACCATCTCATTCCAACCCCCTGCTGTGTGCAGGGTCACCGACCAGCAGCCCAGGCTGCCCAGAGCCACATCCAGCCTGGCCTTGAATGCCTGCAGGGATGGGGCATCCACAGCCTCCTTGGGCAACCTGTTCAGTGCGTCACCACCCTCTGGGTGAAAAAACTTCCTCCTAAAGTTTCCTTCTAGTTCTGCTGCAGTCCATCCTTTGCAGAAGTGAAGGGCCAGAGCTGAGCCTGGCAGCACAGCCAGCATCACCCCGCTTAACCTGGGTGAAACCCCCCCCGCCATTCCAGGCCCAGCAGCACACCTGGCCCAGCTGAACCCACAAACAAAAGCTGCATTGGCAATAAGTCAGCACAGATCTCCCAAACCCAATATATTACTGAGAGCTGATAGGGAACCGCATTCTCATTCCAAGCAGGTACCTCATCATTTTAATGCATTAATCAAACCTCCGTGTGCCCGGCCTGAAGTCCCTGCATTCATCATCAATTCAAGATGAACCTATTATTTAGGTTCAGAAAACTGCTCACTAAACACAACCAAGTGTTACTTCTCTGAAGTTGGTGTGAAAGGAGCACAGCAGAGACCCCCATGGGCACTGCAGGACCCTGAGCTGACCAAGCACTGCTCACATTGCTCCAGACAGCATTCAGCTTGCTCTAAGCTGATCAATTTCACAAACACATTTCCCATGCAAAGACTAAAATATAAATCCCAATGCTGTCTCAAATCTGGAGCTCACCCAGAAGTCAGGAGTCTGGATTTCTTGGCTTTGAGTACCCTCGAAAAGCACAGAAGGAGCCTTATAGTTAATAGTAAATGCCAGGCTGAATAATAACAGCAACCACCCACACTTGGATGGATGCGTTGAGAAGAAGCTTTTGTTTCATTTTATTGCCCATTCTGTGACTAATTGCCAAACTTTTCTTATTACTGATAATTAGGTCCTGGTAGCTTAGCACCTGCTTCCCCTCCAGCAGCAAACGCAGGGGATGCTCTGTGCACCACAGCCAGGGCAGGGCACTACTGGAGCAAACAGCACAACACTGTGTGGGTTCCACATCTGCACGAGGGCAGAAGGACTGAGCTGCCCCTCACCTCCCCAGAACGAGCAGAGTATAATGAGACGACCATTGCAGAACACCGAACTGCTCTTCATCTTTCCAGCACGCATAACGATGTACCTGAAATAAAACAGTTAGCAAACTGCAATGTTTGGGTTTCCTGCTGGCGAATACTGACTGCTGACTGCCCCTCCAGCTTTGCTTCTGCACTTTGGATGCAGCCATCGGGTGATGGTGAAGCACAGAGCTCATTACAGGAGCCTGCCTTTGACTCCCTATCGGTTCATTCATAGCCTTGGGAAATAAAGAAGGGGACCAGATCTCCTTGGGACATGGGAAGCACCTCTCAAATACAAATTACACGCAGGGATTATGAGTAATTTGGAGATTTATTTCTATCAATTTCGCATATGAAAAAAATCTATGCATTTTTATGCAAACATTCATTTCCTGGAAGATCAGATTTGCAATTCCTTTGTTCTGACAGACAATGGTGCACAATGCTCCAGTGACCTCCAGTGGGCACCGGGGGAAAATACACCTTCTGCTCTGCACAGCAGAAACGCACTCCCACAGCCTCCAGCAGTGACATTTGCACTCGGATGCACACAGCAGCACCTGAGCTGTTCCCATATCTCGGGTGTTTGGAATGCCTGCGCACACGGATGCTGCCATTTCAGTCTCTCTTCCCCTATGCTTTGAGTACATCAGCAAACACGAGTTATGAGGTGTCCACAAAAGCACACCAACCCCTAAAGCTCATTCAGTGGGAATGCGTTTTCTATGCCAAAGTTGCTGGGCATGTGTGGGCTACAGAACAGAGACTGCCTCCATCAGCAGCTGTCATGTTAAGGCTGTACCCTACCCTGTACAAAGCTGCATGCTCTTCAGTAGAGCAGGAAAGCTTTGCAGTCATTCACTCTCTTCTGTCAGCACAAGTCAAGGTCTCTTCCATTAGCCTCACTATTTGGCTGCTTCACTCATGACTTCTGGAGGCAGGCATCAACAATGATGCTTCTGGTCTAAGATCAGCCCCATCCCTGCCTTGCCCTCATGGGGGCCCAGGGGGAAAGAGAAGTTAAGTCTGCAAGCAGAGCTCTTTTCCTCACCACCTGCGGGCCTAATGAACAGCAGAACAATTCTGCTAACACATGAACACATTTCAGCCAGAGGGTGGTGACGCACTGAACAGGCTGCCCATGGAGACCATGGATGCCCCATCCCTGCAGGCATTCAAGGCCAGGCTGGATGTGGCTCTGGGCAGCCTGGGCTGCTGGTTGGTGACCCTGCACACAGCAGGGGGTTGGAATGGGATGGTCACTGTGGTCCTTTTCAACCCAGGCCATTCTGTGTTTCTATGATAAATATATCCAAGGTGTAATGGAGAACAGCTACCAACAGAGGAACAACCTCCCAATTATAGCAGCAGGGGGGAAACCTCTGTCACAGAGGAC
>PPHD01015999.1:0-15789 GCA_002909625.1 Bambusicola thoracicus
GAATTAGTCCGTTTCCCCATACTGACTGCTATTCTTCAGAGCAGTCAAATACTACCACTACCAGCAAGAGAAACTTTGGTCAGATCCACAGCTTCCCCAGAAACTGTATGTACTTTGTTATTCCAAGCAAAGCCATTCCTAGGTGAACCTATTTTTATTGTCTTCCAGTCTGAACAACACAGTGCTAGCATAGATAAAATGCTTGCCTTCAGTTTGCTGTGCAGTCAGATGAGAAGTGCCTAAGAATTTTTTCAAGTTCACACGGTCATTCCTTATCTGAGTACTACGGTACCCCACAGGTTGCACTTCCTTTTCTGCAAAGGAAACTTCCACAGCCTGCTGCTGATCAGAGGAGACAACAGACAACAATTCCTATAATTCAGACAAGTAGTCAGCAGAATACTAAACAAGCAAATCACTCAGAGAAACACTGAGAACTCCATATATAAGAACTGTAACACATTTACCTTTGAGAAGATATTATTTAGCATCAAAAGAGTACTGTCAGTCAGTAATCCAAACTCTATCACTTTAGGAAGAACCACATCAGCTTCAGTCAGGTCATCAGGTTCAGTAACTGCTTCTAAACAGTATACAAAGAATCAGTACAGATATAGTTATTTGGTACAAAAAGTAATTATTAAAACAATTGCATAAATTCTTACCCATATTAAACTCCAACAAAAACAAACTGTCTTTGTAATAAACCAGGTTTTATGCAAGCCACTTTCAAAACTACTGCTCTGTTTAATATTGTAGATGGCTTTTCAAAAAGGGTAGAAAAATGACTCTCTATAACCCAGCCTTACAGTGTAGAAATGGTTTTCTGTTCAAACCAAATAGCAGCCATGATTTAAACTTCTGTAGACAGACCAGGAAAATATTCTACGAATTGACATAAAACAGCTAAATAACATTATCATGGTTTTCTTTCTTTTTTTCTCACATTTCCCATTTCTAGAAAACCTGAACACCATAGTCACATAACTAAAACTCTGCAGCTTCAAACTGTCCGTGCTGCTGCTCAGAGAATCCATGCTTATGCTGATAATGGGCAGCTGAGTGCTCCTGGAAACAGGCACAGAAATACCTGTTTGCTTCACCATAGAAGCTGTTTCCTATGGGGATGGAGCCAGATAACAAGGTCTGACTGTGACCAGTACCGACAGCTACTGTCATTGGTTTTATGTTAAATGTTTGAACTATCAAAATAAAACTTCTATTTCAGATACTTAAGCCACTGCTTAAGTGATTAACAGAAAACAAGATTTACGATGAGCAGGTGAGTGACCTGGGTTTGTTTAGTCTGGAGAAAGGGAGGCTGAGATGGAACCCCACTGCTCTCTTCAACTCCCTGAAAGAAAATTGCTGCAAGGAGGGTTACTGGTCTCTTTTTCTCAAGTGACAAGTGACAGGATACAAAGAAATGGTCTTAAATTGCACCAGGGGAGAGTTAGTTCGAAAAATAGGAAGACTTTTTTCACAAAGAAGGTGGTCAAGTGTTAGGACAGGTTGCCAAGGCAAATGGTGGAGTCTCCATCTGCAGAAGTGTTTAAGAGGCACATGGACATGTCACTAAGAGACTCAGCAGGTCAAATTGATGGCTGGATCTGATAATCCTGAAGGCCTTTTCTCACCTAAGTGGTTCTGGGATTAATGCAAAGATTGGAAATGCTGAACAATCAGTTATTCAGGACAAATACCTTCAGTGTTTCTTAAAAAGTATACAGTAGCATCTGATACAAATTCTTCAGGAATTTCATCAAGAGCCACATAGAAATACACTTTGTCAGTTTTCTGTTCTGTTAACTGAAACAGAGAATATAAAGGAAGAATGATTTGCTATTTGCTGACATGTTTCTTAACAGCAACAAAATTTTTGCCTTCTGTGAGCAAAGGGATAGAATCATTAGTTTAACTGCAATACCTTCATATAGCTATCCAGGTAAATGACTGGCATAAAAAATGAAACGTTGAAATAAATAGCTTGGCTAACAGTAAAAATCATCAGCTTTCTAAATGTTAATTCCCAGACCAACAGGACCAAGAGCATTTGGGCCTGAAATATAAAAAACTGGAACATACTTAAATGCAGCTCCATAGTGCCTATCTGAGAACATGCAAGCATTTTATCTCCTTCCACTGCAATTCAATCATAAACTAAGTTTAGTAGATACCCAAGACTCCATCTCAACAGCCTAGTGAGGTAAAAGCCTTGAGGTACAAAAGCATTTGTTCACTGTCCCCTGCATGCTCTTCCCATAGCGTCTTTATTTTGCAGTTACTGTAATTGCAACTTTTCTATCAGAAACAACTCTGGGAATAACTAATATGGGATCCAAGTAACTCACTACTTCATTTCCTCACTAAAAACATCGTGTTTTACCAAGTAGATTACTATTGTAATGCCTTGTCAATTTCAGAGGCTGTGGCAGACATCACAGGACACTGCTTTCAAATGAAAACTGTTTTATAGTAAACTGTTCTGTTCTGCTCTAAGTACTTGGTCTGCACTGTACCTCCATAATTTTACTGAAATATCTGCATAAGAAAGCTAGCATCTTCATACCCCAAAAGATCAGAATGGAAGACAACACACCTGCGTAGTGTGTTCCGTTGCAAGTCTTTGCTCTACTTCACCCAATGCAGACCCGCTAGAGCGAGCTGACACATGACCTGAAACGCTTCTTTTGTCTGAAGATTCCAGATCAGATGTTTTGCTTTTCTGAATCACGTCTAAGAAAAAATAACAAAGGAACTCTCTTAAAGTACAGGTATTCTAAGCACATAAGATAGATCCTTCTAATTTTCTTCTAAATCTACTTAATTAAGCATTTTCTTCCCTCTTCACCACATTTCAACAACCAACCATCTACACATTTCCCTATAGGATAGCACTACTGCACACATTAGGACTGAATCCTAATAATGGAAGAAACCATATTACATCCTACATTTAACTGGACTTCATTTAGAACACCCTAAGCTACAGCCCAGGCACCCTTCAATCCTGATGTCACCAATTAGTTTGCTTGTACTGGTGAGCAACAGGTCCAGTACTGCATCTCCCCTGGTGGGGCTATGACTTGGCTAAAGAAGTCTCCTGGATCGCCTACAGCTTGCTGCGCTACTTTTTCAGCAGATGTCAGGATGGCTGAAGTACCCCAGCAGGACAACAGTCTGCAATCACAATGCCTCCTATGGCTGAAGGAAGAAGGCTTCATTAACAGGCTCCATTTCATCAGGCAGCCTACAGTAGACACCAACTACAAGGTTCCCTTTGCTGCCTCAGTATTTAACTCTCACCTATGTGCTTTCAACTTGCTCATGACCGTTCTTCAGGGAAAGCTCTTCACACTCTGTTCCTTTCTTGATGTAGGGAGCAACATCTCCTACCACCCTTCCTTACCTGTCTCTTCTGCACAGCTCATAGCTATCAACAGCCACACTCCAGTCATGGGAATTAACCTACCAAGTTTCTGACTTGCACCTACATCATGGTTCTCTAGTAGCACGGTGGATTCCAGCTCCTCCTGATTGTTTCCCAAGGTGTGTGCATTGGTGTAGAGGCACTTCAGCTGGGGAGCCTGCCTTGTCATCTTCTTCAAGTATAATTCCCTAATTCCCCTGGAATATTGCCCTTGAGTTTCCCTGTTGCCTTATCCTATTGCCTCAATAAAATATGGTATAAAATGGTATAAAATACCAGATCACGACTCTTTGCTTCTGCAAGTGACTGTTTCAGAAGCTTCCAAAAGTTATAAACATACTATGACAGTAGAGAAGAAAATTGCATCTCTGAGCCATAGAAAATCATTCTCTTCTGACGCCCTTTCTACCATTCTTTTCATTATTCTTCCATTTTTGTGAGAAAGATCTGTGTTTGCTGTGTTTTTGCTGCGTGAGTTGTTTTTTTTTTATCCTAGTCGGCCTCTTTCATGCCATCAAAACGTGAAAAAGCCATACCAGGAGAGGCTCCTTCCAAAAGAACACAGCTCATCAGAAACCATTAATTAACCCCTCTGCCTGTGACCCCACCCACAAAATCAGATCTGCTTTTCGGGTATTAGAAGCTGCTGATGTTACAAGTGCTGCTGGATCTGCTCTGAGGGCTGTGTTGAGGAGTCGTACCAAACCCCCACAGCAAAAAGGCCTGAAACCTGCATGCTCTAGCTGCTCAAATCATAGAATCATAGAATGGCCTGGGTTGAAACGGACCACAATGATCATCTAGTTTCAACCCTCCCTGCTATGTGCAGGGTCACCAACTACCAGACCGGGCTGCCCAGAGCCACATCCAGCCTGGCCTTGAATGCCTTCAGGGATGGGGCATCCACAGCCTCCTTGGGCAACCCGTTCCAGTGCGTCACCACCCTCCGTGTGAAAAACTTTCTCCTAATATCACCTACTTCCTTCCAATGCCACAGACGAGGTGGCCTCATCCAGCTGCTCAGGACAGAAGTTATCAGAGCCTTCTTCCTCCTGTTCATCTCCCAACTCATCTGTACCACCTGTCTCTGGAAACACACACCAAAAAAATCAGGAAAGCAAGACAGAACCACCCCGTAACGGTGATGGTGCAAATCGTTTCAAGATGCCGCTCGAGAGGAGAAAGGGTCTAAAAATGGGAGATGTAAGCAGGGCTCAAGGGGATGGGACACAGCTCAAGAGAGAGAGGGACGCAGAAAGGGGTAAGGATAGGGGTAGCCGGGCTGGGAGATGGGACAAAGAGCAGCCCGAGAGAGGAGAAAATGGAAACGTGGTGAGAGGACCACAGGAAGTGGTTCCGGGGATGGAGGGCCCCGCAGGCAGCAGGGCGGCCTCACCCGCTGCCTGCCCGCCCTCTTGGGGGCGCCGCTCGGCCCGCAGCAGCAGCACGGCCGTGACATCGCCATCGTTCTCAGCACCGCGGTTGAAGAAGCGCAGCACGGCCCGCCCAGCCTCGCCGCCGTTGCGGTTGAGCAGCTCCTCGAAAGGCGCCGCGTCGGTCAACCCCAGGGCAGCGAGCACCCGATCCCTCAACCACCGCACCCGCACGTCGCCCAGGCTCATGGCGGCAGCCACCGACAGACGCCGCCCGGTCGCCGCAGCAACAGCTCGGGGAGGAGCGATGGCGGCCGCCCGCCTGCAGTCTCACAGCGCCGCCTAACGGTCGCCACGCGCCGCCTAACGGTCGTCACCAGACAGCGCCTCGCCGCCGCTCTGCGCGTGCGCCGTTAGCTCAGCGCCTGCAGCATGGCGGGCTGCGCGAGAGGGCGGCGGGTGGGAGGAGCACCTGTGTGTGTGTGTAGAGCGGAGCGGGGAAAGAGCGCCGCAGGAACCGAGGGGAACAGCGCAGAGGTTTTATTGGGAATCGGTATGAGGCACTGCTGTGTACAAGTTTGTATTTTGTGATGCTTCTGGAATAAATACTGAAAACAGACACTGCTGCTGTTGCATTGCTGAGTTCCCAAAGTACGTGAGATGGCGGCTTGCTGAAGTAGAGGACAGAGGAGGAGTCATTAATGTTTAATGTGCTCTTAATCGTTCAAGAAAATAAACAGCTTCAACAAAAGGAAACGCCGATGTTGATTTAGAACACGTGGTAACAACTTTTTAAGAAAATTAAACTACTTTTGTAAATTATTAAAGGAAAATGCACAGTTCCTACCCACATACTTTACCCGCTGCTCCAGCTCTGCTGTGTATTTCTATGGGAGGTATATCTGACAGAGCTATTTGGCTGTGGTCTGAGGCAATCAGTGAGAAACACTTTGTCCTACAAGAACAGACAATCCCAAACACTTTGCTGAGAGCAACCGAGCTATGCTATATCATCTTTATTAAAATGTAAAGAAATGTGCTGAAAAGAGAAAGGCGTAAACTTGTATCCTCCACCGGTATAGAATTTGTACTGAAATTCCACCCTGAAACAAGAGAAAAAGCACAAGGTGGACATTAATCCAAAGCAGTCAAAAGGAGAGAAGCCTGCAACACGAGAAACCAAACACCATCCATCCTAATCCCATCACTTAGACTTTCTGTGCAGCTGTTCAGCCTCCCATGCACAGTCACAGGCAGATCTGCTGTTTCTCAGGAGACTAAAAATCCTGCTGTTAGAGTTCATTTCCCACTTCTGTCTCACTAATTTGTTTTTGTTTTCATTTTCCAAACCTACAGTATTATGACAACAAAACTCTACAATGCAAAATAACGATTTTATGTGCATAGACATCTGCCTTTTCCCCTACACTGCAAACGTTATCAAGTTTCTGCATTTCTAAGTGCAAAACTCATGACACAAAGACTAGGAAGGATTAAAATATTTAAAGGTTGGCAGTCTCACTTGAATGAAAGTTCTTCTCACAAATACAAATGTTCTGTTGAGCAAAACAGACTGTGGCCATTCAGTGACACAGACTGAAATTAATATTCATCACAGCTACTGATATTCTACAGTATGAAAAGCTAAAATAGCATAAATCAAATGTATTAATTCATCATTTGCATGATGATTAATTCAATGTGGTAGAGGTCAGCATAGCTCATAAACCAATAAAATATATGAGTTCTCTGAAAATATCCAAGAATACTCAAATCACATTGAATATGTGGCTTATTAGATAAATTAAAATAGCAGTAGGCTGTTAAAATTTTCAATTAAGGGTCCCTAATATTTTGACCCCAAATCCTGCTAAAGCAGACAGTATACACTGGAGTGAAGTAATTAAAAAATGAGGAGTTAAAACCTACCAGTGAAGTCGTATAGCATGGAGAAAAGCAGAAAGCCCCTCCATGACCAAAAGAATAAAAACTGTCAGCGCAGCAAAAAAGGCTAGAACAGGGACTAGCAGTAAGACACCATAGGTGGTGTCCACACGAAGGCCCACTCTCATCACCATTTGCCACAGAACTTCTGATAACTCTATTGAAAAAGAAAACAAAAACAACTTTCGTAATTCGTGTTGGTACAGCATACATTCACCAAGTGAGCTACTCTGCCTGACCTGTATTCTGGTTTAACTAGGATTACAGAAGCTGCTGAACGTGGGAACTACAGGAAACCCTCCATCCTATTCCACCTTTTTTCCCCCGCTTTTCCTACACATTAAAGTACATATTGGTTTCAAAATGGCATCTACTATTGGCAACACTTTACACTGTGATATTAAAACTTCAGCAAATACCTAAATATCTTCTGAACTAATCAATTAATGGAAAATTAATGGTACTGTGACTGCTGTTACACTATTGTGTGAGATAACACTGTGCCAGATAATAGCCTCCAAAGAACCAGGAACAATCAAGGCAAAATGTTGGAAGTTCCAAACAGGAGGTCTCTTTGGCTGTTAAACAGGTTGGTTGGTTGTTTTTTAAATGAAGAAAAAGCTAATTTCATAGCAGCATCACTTCAGCAGGCCAGCCTAGAGTTAAAAATCAGGACAGATGAAAAAGCAAACAAAACCAACAGGAAATACTTACGTGCATGCGCAAGACTTAATGCCCAGAGTCTCAGATACGAGGCTGTATTAGAAATACATCCTAGACAGTACTCAATGGTATGAATGGCTTGATTCATAAAAATATCTGCAAAATTAAACTACAACACGAAAACACATTTGTATCCATTTAAACAACACAGAACAAAGTGAAACAAAAGCATTCATCTGCAAATCTTGGTATACAGAAAATCCATCACTGGGTAATACATCGATTTCATGTCAAGGAAAAAAAAGCTTATGTTTAAGATCCATTACAGAGAATAATAAGAACAACCAGATGTTCTATTTTTGCAGTTAGTTTCCTCAGTTACTTTGTGGATAGATAAAATGTATGCAAATTTGTTTTCCAAAGGAATATGATCTAATTCTTGAAAAATAAAGACAGTAAAAACCAAACACCATTCAAACTCCTGTTCTACCAATGTCACAAATTTACAATGTCAATTTTGAATCTTTACAACTAGGGTTAATTATCAGTAATGCTAGTCACAGACAGATAACTATTAAACAGCATTAACTCTAAATATGAATGTTTGTTGCTAACAAGGACTACCAAGACTAAATTCACCACAAGTTTCAACATTTACTTTACAAGAAAGTATTTAAGCAAACAATTCTTGTATTTTTTAGATATAGCAAGCACAATTCTCCATCCCCAGTGAAGCTACATAGGATACACACAGGGAATCTGAATCAGTTTGGATTTAAATTCACATGAAATCGGTGGAAGTGGTAAAAATGTTTAACGATCTGGCCTAAGTAAGCAGCAGCAATAGCCAGGACTAGGAATGCAACTTGTTTCCCTCAGGCCCCATTAGAAAGAAGCTTTGTCACAAGATCTACTGTTCAACTATGAAAAACTTTGACGTACGGGAAAAGCCAGAATTAATTAACAGGAAGCTGCACAGCCTTCTTTTTGCCTTAAGAACCTATAAAACCATTAAAAAAAAAAATAAGATGGAAGAATTTTATCCTGTTTCTTCAATTTAAAGAAAAGACTGCAGTCTGATTCAAGTAAAGCACTTAACTCTTCATGTTCTCCACTACAGATAGATTGTAGATTGCTGTAGCAATCTGAATGAACCAAGAAATGATGATAAAATGGCAACAAATAAAAATATATGAATTGCATTCTGGCATATTAAGGTCTTCGTAAGGGCTCAGCTGATTTGCTTGGAAGCTTCCATGATTATCTCCTTGATTTTCTACTTCTAACTTCCTTTCACGGACAAACTAATCAGACATAAATTAATTACCTCCTCTCCATCCTCTTCTCTGTGCCCACTATCTGAGTGACTGCTTCCTTCCTCCACATCGTGAGGCTGCAGCAGAGAAAGTTCTTCTTCACTTTCTTTCCGAATGAGCTTGTAGCCACGCTGCAAAATGGAAATGCATTATGTTTGTGAAGTGGACTCTTGTGTCAATTTTTACATTTGTTTAAAGTAGTCATAGAAAATAACATTCTCCAAGGCAAAAAGGACCAGAGAGCTAGAGGACAGAAAAACTATCTAAGTTTTATAGGAGCACCTAGTTCAGACATTATCTATAAGGAAGACACGAGCTGAACTGTTCTATACTGAAGAACTGTATAAGCATATGTCAATACTTACCCTGTATGTTCTAATGCCTCGACTTCCACTGTGCAACCAATATAAATAAAGTGGTTTTCCAAAAAGCATTACAGGAACAGAAAGAAAAGCAATACTCAGTAAAAATCTCTGTAGACCAACCTGTTCATAGGTGGGAAAGAAACAACATTAGACCAGATCACAAAATCAAAATTAAGAAAAGCCTTCCTTTAATAAGTCTAAGAAAAATACTACTGATTTCAGTGCTTATGCAATCCAAATTGAAAATGCACTTAAATATTTATTTAATCCCCCTCTTAAATGGGATTACAGACACCCAGCATCTTCAAGACTGAGCTCTGGACTAAGGCACTACTGAAGCTTGCTGTACTAGGATTGTCTACAGTACATAAGCAAGCAGCAAAACTACAGGAATATGACTATTCAAGTCACCAATCTTACAACTGAAGAATAAAAACAATTTTTAATGATAATGTTTCTTCAATTTCCCCTTAGTCTGATACAGTCCCCTCCCCAGTGGAAGGCAGTGCACTCAGCTATCAGCCTTTCATGACTAGTAAAGTAATAACTGCACAGAGAACAAAGGATCCTCAGAAGCTTGTAAAAAAAAAAAAAGCTACTAACCTGTCCAGTATAAAAGGCATCTGCTTCACCACCAGGAAACAGGAACATGTTAATAAACTGAATCAGAATGCTTGGAGCAGTTGTGGAGTCCTCTGCAGAGTATGCTAACCACTTAAAGAAGATCATGAACACAAGGTAGCCGAAGATGCACATCATGAACAACAGTTCAGGAAGAAAAACCAAATAAATATTGTACTTCTTCTTGAAATGTCTAAAAGATAATGAAGAAAAAAAGGGATAAGTAAGTTTTACAAAGTCAGATCAAGGTAAACTTGGGACCCAAACATACTCACAATGTCATTTTAAAGAGCAGTACTGAATTCAGGACCTAAAAGTGATTTCTTCATACTCAGTGACATTTTAACCTGGTATTTTACTGGAAATCAATACCGTGTGAAGCATGTACTTGCACTTAGCAGTGAAATACTTTCTGGCATCATACTGACCCATTATCTAATTTCTGTGAAAGACAACCTCTGTTACTGCTGTTTTTTTTTTTTGTTTTTGTTTTGTTTTTTTTAAAGACAATTACTATTATGCTGGGTTTTGTTGAAGAAAAACACACACACCCATCCCCATTTCTCTTGCCAGGTTAACTGTTATAATTACAGACTTGGCAAAAAACAATGTTATCGTAACTTCTTGTACTTACAAGTGGTTAAATACTCCCAGTACAACTCCAAATGTCATGTGAGCCACTCCAAGAATCACTGACATTTTCATCTTGAAAGAATTTAAAAAACTGAGCCGGTTGCTTGCCAAATTCCAAATCTGAGGAAGAAGTGACAAGATGCACATATTTCAGAGCAGTGTAATGGAAGGAATAGAGCAATATCCTTTCTCTATTAAGAGACAACCATTCTACCTTAAGCTGAGATCACAAACTAAGTCTGAAGTGTCTGAAAATAGCTCAATCTTTGATTCATTAAGGGGAATCTCTTTTTGAATGGAGAAAGAAAACAGAAATGCTTTCTTTTCCCCCAGAGTATGCTTATCTCTCTACTACATGTACCAAAATCTAATTTAAAGATGACTGATCATCACAACGGACAACAGAAAACAATAAAACTAACCGGATCAATTCCAAAGGGATAAGCTCCATTGTACACACCAGTAACGTTTGGATCCAGCATTAAAAGCTGATGAGACTTCAGATCCTCAAGACTGCAGTGAAAGAGAACCACAATCAGATGTGACATGACTAGGAAAGAATAAAACAATTTCGAAGTAAAAATGGTCTGGCTAGCTAAAAAAAAAAACACAACCACCTTTTACTCAGGCTTAATTCACATCATATTTGAAAGATACGTTGTTAGATTTTATCCCCCATTCCTCTGGAACAAAGTTTTGTTTTAAAAGCTCACCATTTGCTTTTAGAAAAAATGCAAAACAACCACCTAAAGGATTACCTATAACCTCTCCTTTATCTTTTTGCATTTTTTTGTTTTTCAATAATTATTACTGCATTTTTTTTTATTTTAAGTGTAGAAGAGACTGAGCTCCCAGCCCACCAGCTAGGTTGTGCTAGATTTCACTACATTTCATTAATACTCTCAAATAGAAGAACAGCTAAAGGGTCAAGGAGTGAACCTGCTGCAGGAAATACTCTTGCTTTATGGCATAGCAAACAGAGGCATACCACTCACCTCCAGACATTCTGTTCAAACATTGCTGAAACATTCCACCCGGAACCAAATATATTTAACGACTTTGAAAAACAATCATTGTAAATCAGACCAGTGTATATAGAAAACAAACTCATCAATAGAATGACGTATCGGCCATCGAATAGCATTTTTATTATCTGCAAATATATATTAAAAAAAAAAGAGGAATCGTTACCTATGCATTTCAAAGAGAAACACATTTCTGGCCACGTAAAAACTTCTAAAAACTAAACATCCCTGCAAACAGTCATTAAATAATATGAAGAAACCTGAGGCCAATGAAAACAATCTTTCTTCAAGCATATAAATATGCAGTCTGCAAGAGACAATCACTTAATGGAAGATTCACCTTTGCTCATTAGAGCTTTATGCCAAATGATTTAGGAAACAGAACTAGCTGAGAGCACATTCAGAAAGACAACTTTGCTTTAAAGTGAATGAAGAGAGCTCACAAGCTCCAGTGACACAAACTGACACTTCTCTCACTGGCATCATTACAGTAACTAATGGTCCTCTTAAGCCATATTTCTTACCCTAGACTTAACTCAAGAAGTTAAGCCACCTGCAATCAATCTTAATTAAATATAATTCTAATAAGATATGCAAGAGTTCCTACTTTCTAAGCCCCTATGATTAAAAGATTACATAAAATTAAGTCCTGTGAATTTCAAACTACAACTCATTTTCAGAAACAACATAGAAGATGGAACTTGAAGAGCTGTTTTCTCCTCCAGCTAGTGACTGTAACCACTCTGTGTAAACAACATCTGCCACTAAGCAGCTTTAGCAGAAGGAAAGACAAGCCCACCAATACTGTTTGCTGCCAGTCCTTCTTCCCAACTTGGCAATTTCTGCCCTTTCAAAAAGAATAGCTTAAGACACTACATTAATCTTGAGAAGTACGGTAATACTGAACACAGACAATCCTAAGACAAAAAAAAGCCTAATACATGCACAAATCATAGCACTTTACAGAAACATAGTAGCTATTTAATTGAAGTTATCTTGGCTGGTTGGGTTTAAGTTTATAATTCCTTTTACCTCATCCTGTGATCTTCGTAATCTAGGATGGTTTTCATACAGTATTGTCAGGAGTGCAAAGATGAACATTAGCAGACCGTGCCCAAAGTCTCCAAACATAACAGCAAACAAGAAGGGAAAAGTGATGATGGTATAGAGAGCTGCAATGGCAACATGACACATTTCAGATATACAGCACAACAGATGATGGTGGTATCTGAATTATGCACAAGCAATCAACTATTTTTAACCTCCCAAACAATTTGTTTAGTCTTTAAGTTTGAAGGATATTTTACCCCTTGCTAATAGATCTCTCACACAATATAAATTTAACTCGATTCAAAGCTTACTTAAATTTATATAGAAGTATTCTTCTGTACAGCATCACACGATGCTATCAGAGTCAAGGTAGCTACAAAACACAGAAGGATATTACACTAACTGGGCTGTATAAGCTAGGTTGTTGTCTTTTGTCCAAGTGATGAGCTTCACACCTCAGCAAGAGCAACAGCCACTACTAGTTTTTCCTCTTTTCCCTACATATATGCTCTCATTCAAGGTAAAGCATATAAATATAGTCGTTACCACTATGCTGAAAGAACACATCAAAATCAAATCCCAATTTACCACATGGAGCACCATCTGTACTTTGGATGAGCTACTGAAGATTTACAACACCTAATAATAAGCAGTATGTTTGCCCCCATTTTGCCCCAGTAGTGTCCCACTTAGCAATGTGTTTGTACACACAATTTTACAAACAAGGTGAGCAATAACGACAATACAGGTCAGACTTCAGAGGACCAACCTGGATTCACTTCCCCATAGTTTCCAACTCCATAAGCATCAACAATGTTCTGGAACCCTGAGGTGAATTTATTGGTACGTATCAGAGTTGGAGGAGGTTGTGTTGTTGGAATGGTATTCATGAATGAAGAAATTGTGGCTCCACTCTTCCTCTGTTTACAGAGGGAAAGAAAAGATGCATGAAAACTGAGCTGATGCTTCATCTAATGAAAGTGAAATCATTTTCTCTATCAGTAGTTTCACCAGGCTTGAAACATCACTAAAATAAGGCCCAAATTTAACACTGCATCATCTTTAAAAAAAAAAAAAAAAACAAACATTTGTCTGTTCCTCTAAAAATACGAATTAATGGACCAGAGCACTGTACATACTTTGTAAGGAATACCAGATGAGGTTCAGATAAGGTACTTAGGTCCAACATAGAAGTTCTTACTTAATAGCAAAGTAGTTCTTATTCAAAGCACTAAATAAAGATTGTGTTTATATAGAAATTGTTTAACACGAGTATGCTGAGACCCAGACCTGCCTGCACCCAACTTTTATCCTATTTTAAATAAGTATTTTCTTTCCTTATTCGTGTAGTTAGAAGAAGACAGTAGCTCTAGCAGCCGCGAGCATTCAGCTGACTTACCGAACCTTCCTCCAACGCATGGCGCAAGTTCTGCAGATCAGCCACTGGACACCAAACCTCAGCAATCAAACATTTGTTTGTGACATCAAAACTGCACAGGTTGAGTACGTGATAAATGGCTTTCATCTTCTTTACTTGGATAACCCACGTATAGATGGATTCGGATGCTTTACACAGAACTTGGCGTAAGTAATCCTCAGTTTTATGCAGAACCTTTGTCCAAGCAGAAAAACAGGAAGATTTCATTGCAAACGTAACAGTTACGTTCACTACAGTATAAGCACAGACTATTTGTCCAAAGATGAACCACATCTGCAAGAGGCCACAATGAGCACTGCCTTCAATTTTAGGCAGTGGAATTACCCTGAAGTTTAATAAATACATGCAACACAAGACCACAAACATTATATACGATCATGTTCAGATCCAAACTGTCTTTACTTCAGAAAGATATTTAATATTGCAATACACTAAGTTATTGCCTATAGTGCAAAGGGAAAGCACCATTATAATTTACTCACTGTACGAAGATCCTGAATACGAACATTCAGCCCTTCAATAACCGCTATGCGCTCATCCACGGTACTTGGGTAGGGATACACATGACAGCGGTAACTGCAGAAACACAGAAGTCTGTGCTGAATAACCAAACTAAAACAAAATGCAGCCAACATCAGGTCCCAGTCAAATCTGCAGCATGCAGTCTAATAACTATTGGCAAGATCTGGCCAAGTCTCACTGTTTGGCCCATACTTAATAAGGACTGCAGATGAAGTGACCCAGGCATTTACTTGCACGTTACCAATTTTTAAAGCTAGATGCAGCTGAGGGGATAGAAAAAAAAGTAACTTCAAAGCCTTGCATAAAATCAACATTTCTAAGGAAGTGGAGGAGAAGAAAAAGAAACAAGAAAAGAACTCAGATATAAAGAAACGACATATATTAATTTTTACCAGTCACAAATCTTCTTAACTTTCTGGCCAATTTGTTCACCCCAATAGGACACTAAAAACACAAACCATTTTGTGGTTTCACCCTTAAAGAAAAGAAAATAGTTAATGAAGCTTGTTTTCAACCAAGAACTCAAGTACACTGTCATTATTCAGATTTGTTCTTTTACTGTGTAATCAGAAAAAATGTGTTAGCAGCAGCATTAGCATTCCACCATTTTAATTAAGATCAAAAGTAAAACTCAAGCGTGCCAATACTTCAAAGGAGTGGGTTTTTTTTTGTAGATCATTAAAGAAACAAAGTTTTCAGGGAAAAAAAAACCATCCTATTTCATCACCTCTAAATTACGAGTTAGTAAAAGGCTCTGGAAAATTGAAGTGTTTCAAATTAGAATTCAAGTAAAATTTCAGTTAACTCAGAGAACCTTTACTTGTGATGGACAAAGTGAATTTTGTAAGTCCAGAGAACTTTTTTTTTTAATAGAAGACAGACAATATCTCAGACTTTCTTTACTTAACTACTGAATGAACAAATAAAAGGGACATTAAAAGGTAATACCACGTATAGACCTAGTTAATAAATATCCAAGCAGTCATTTATGCTTTTCTTTGGTCACAGCAGCCAATCAAAGTCACAGCTACTCCACAGCAAAGGGTAAGATGTATGAGGAGTGGCTGGGGTCACTGGGTTTGCCCAGCTCACAGCAGAGGATGCAGAGAGGAGGTGGTCACAGGGCCTCCAAAGGCACTGGGAAATCGTTTCCATTTACTGCAGAGCTCAGCAGCAATTATTTTAAGTCTTACGAAAAGTACAAATGCAATAAACTCAGTTATAGTGTGTACTCACTGTATCTGGATCTTCCAGACATTCATCCAGCTCCGCATATGTCAGAATAGTGTATCCTTTACAGGCTCTCCACAGCATTTTTTCAAATGCTTCAACTTTTGCTCGGTGAACCAACCCAGATATAAAGCTACGGACAGAGAAAGGTTTGAAAAATAGGCCAAAATCAAATCAAA
>PPHD01016000.1:0-10017 GCA_002909625.1 Bambusicola thoracicus
TTCCAACCTTGGTGATTCTATGATTCTATATGCACCAACAACTGGTGACCATTTCTGCTAATATATGAACAAAAAGCCATCAAAAACAACAGGAACTCAGAAATTCTGATGAAGAAATGATAGTTCTTCACACATTTTACAAAGATATGGAATTCTTTGCTGTTATTTTATATGGGTTGGAAGATCAGAATGCAACTGAACAAAATAGTGGAAGAAGAAACATGAAGTCTTAAATTGTTCAATGCCAAGAAATCACTCAAGCCTGTGAAATCTGTGAGTGGTTGGAAGCTAGGAAAACATTCAAGTTAATTTCAATTTAATTTATTGTCAGTTAGCACATTTCTAATTTCTGACTCAAGTATCAGAAAGAAAAAGTCAAGCAGACTTAGGGGATTCTCTCCACACTTTTCTTCTGCACACTACACCCTCATTGCAACTTAGTGAGGGGTTGGGCAGAGCCAGGGTTGGCTACAAACTGCTGTGGTTGGTTCAGAGGTGTTGTGTGCTTGACTGGTAGACTTAGCAGTAGGTCCACTGCAGGTCCAGCTGAAGCAGATACATATGAGGCAACTCTTTTAGCCTCATCATTTTAATAGATGTTGTAAATTCTACCCTCTGGGTGGGTAACAGGAATGGACTTGGTAGCAACGTGTACATGCATTCAGTGAAGCTCCACCGCTTGCTCCTGTGCAACACCAAACCCAAAAGGATTACAATAGTTTTGACATCTGTGTACACTGCAGTCTTTGCCCAGTAATACTGTGCACCAGGATAGAGTTTAATATTTCAACAGTATCCACCCTGTGTATCTACAAAAGACACATCTGTAATATAGCTGGTTGAATATCTTCAACTACAGCTTCCACACTTTGGCACTCCAGGGAGGTGGCTCCTTTGTGGGAGCAGTAGGATTGCTCCACATTGAAGCTACACTTGTAGCTTCCTTTAAAGTAAAATGAAACATTTGAAAATTGATTCTGACATCCACTGGCCAACCAAGCTGGACAGAATTCAAGAAGCAGTTGGTCAGTTGGCCAACGCTCTCAGACTTTGGGTTTGAATTTTGGGCAGTTCTTTGAGAAGCCAGGAGTTGAACTCAATGATCTGTGTGGATCCCTGCCAACTGAGGATGTTCTGTGATTCTGTGTTATTCCTCCATCAGCTGGTGGCCTTTTCTCCTGCAGAGGACAGCACGTACAGTGTCAGAGGCTCACAGTCCTCAGGACTCAGCTTTCTGTTGTTATCATTGGCATCCTTCCTTCCCTGTTTTCCCAGCATCTGCATTGTCATTACAGAGTCCTCTTTCAGGGGCAACAGAACCTCCCTTCTGTAATTCCACAGTTTGCCACACAGATTCAGCACCTCTGGCTGCTCATTCCCTTTTGCACTGAGCACTCACTGGTACTCCAGCAATGTCTGTTGCCTGTACTCCCCAGATTTACTAAGTTGTCCTGGTCTGCTTGTAGTGATGGTCATGGTCACTGAGCCATGGCCTCAAAGCAGGACCTGTGGAGCTGTCTGTAAACAACTGTGCCCAGCCCAGGGAACCTTCACGCACCAAGGTCTGCCCTGCTACTCCTGACGCACAGGTTCGAGGTCTTCATCTCTGATCCATCACCTTAACTTGTGGGGACTTCCATAAGCTCAGAAATGCATCATATTGCCTCTTCCCCTTGAGTGAAATGGGACAGTGCCTTCCTGAGTTTATGTCACTGTTCCAGGCAACCAGGGTGACAATGGATCTGAGGAGACAAGTGGTGGAGGTGGCAAGGTATATGGCATGATGTTTTCCCTTTAAGATTGGTTGTTCTGTATCATCAGTGCTGTGTACACAAAGCAGTCAGCAGGTTTCTCTCAAGGAAGACCGAGTTTCTAGCTCTATTTTTACGGCTGGACAGAAGATGAGTTTAGGGATGCTCTGTTGCTGGAGATGCGGTTTTGCTTAAGTGCTTTCAACTCATTTAAACAACAACAACAAAAAAAAAAAACACCAAGGTTTTTATGATGTCTTTCAACACGTTATGGTCTGTTAGTTCAAGCACCCTAGCTGAATTCTTCCAAAGTAATTAAACATTCTCATCAACTCAATTCCCCTAATTTTTCCAGCTGAATTAAGTTTTCATTGGAACACAACTTTATGGTCTTGAAATGAAGTATAAAATGAAGTAGAAAGAACTGACCTAAAACTGCCCTACCAATAGATAGATTTTTTTTTTTTTTTTTGGTAATTATTATTTCCAGGTGCAAATATTTATACAAAACCCTAGGAATCCTGTGGTAGAAGGTTCCTTATGAATTTGTAGCCTTAAAACTATTAAGATTTTCAAGAAGCTGCATTTTTTTCCAGGCAAACAATTGTTTCAAGTGAAGACCTACAGGGCAGTTTGTTCAGTTTGGCCTTTTTGTATAGTACTTACTCCATGCATAAGATGGTCTGTGTAAGTACATGCATAAGTACAGTCTGCAAAGTATGCTTCAGTTTCTAAATAATATCATCTGCTTGTTATTTATACTACCACAGTACTTCAAAAAGTCTTCAAAAAACTTCACTGTCTTGAAAAGAAAGGAAGGTATTACCTGAGGTGTTCCTTATGACAGAAAGTTATCATCTTTGACCTCATAGATTGGTGAATAAGAGGCACTGATGCCACTTCACAGTTCACATATTGTCTTTTAAAATGGCCCAAGGGATTTGAATCATCAAAGTGATATGCAGTCTTAAACTGCAGTCAGTGAAACAGAACTTAGACAAAAAAGGGAAACTCCTTATTGTAGTGTATTGTAGTACTTACTGTAGTGATAGGACAAAGGGGAATGGTCTTAAACTGAGACAGGGGAAGTTTAGGTTGGATATTAGGAGGAAGTTTTTCACGCAGAGGGTGGAACACTGGAACAGGTTGCCCAAGGAGGCTGTGGATGCCCCATCCCTGGCAGCATTCAAGGCTGGATGTGGCTCTGGACAGCCTGGTCTGGTGGTTGGTGACCCTGCACATGGCAGGGGGATTGAAACTAGATGATCATTGTGGTCCTTTTCAACCCAGGCCATTCTATGCTTCTTATTCTCAGCTTTGGAGAAACACTGCTGTTTTCTTACAGTTTGGAAAACTATGATAAAGTATTTACGCAGCATTCAAGCATTTCCATTTCTTCCCCATTAATTACTGATGATCTTTTAATATGCTTGTTCAGTTGTGAACACAAACTGCTGCCTAAGTTTACAGAGTTTTGAGTTTCGCAGTGTCTCTCACATCAAGATCAGCTGTAAGAATTTATAGGCAATTTGCCTTGTTTTTCACGTAAGATCTTCACTCTGTCCATGGTGTACTGCATTTGCTAGGTGGACTTCATAGTTTCTGTGCAGCCTCTGCTGGGTGAGCATAGGTCCACAGACACTTTGGAGAGCATTCTCATTCTCCTGTAAGTCAGTGAAAGGTTGCTCAGATTATTGTCAGAACCTTCCTGACTGCTGCGCCAACACTCAGAGCAGGAGGCACTGCTCTGACTGTGGGAGGAACGAGGTGAGAAACCTTTCTTCTAACAAGCTGGCACAAAACATTTACTCTTTTGAAAAAGAAAGGGAGGAAGGAAAGAAGGAAATGAAGGAAGGAAGAGAGGAAATAGGAAGAACAGAAGAAAGAAAGGAAGGAAGGAAGAAAGCCAATTCTTGGGGCATTCATCTGCAGCAGTTCATTCAGCAGCAGTTGCTGCTGGAGTTGCTTGCTTGGTGAAGCTGATGGGAATGCAAGGAGATATTAAATGCTGGACGTAAAATAAAAAAAAAAAATGCCATCTGGTTCAATGTGAAGTGTAGAGTAGGTAGGATAGAATGTCAGCTGGTGTAGGGCATGGAATTTTAGTTGACAACAGGGGCTTTGGCCTGCACTTCTGTTTGCAGTGGTGTTGTAATCATCAGTGCAAAGTTGGCAGCATCCGTAGTTGAGAAGAAACTGATCTTTATTCTGTTGTTTTTCCAGTAATGATGGGTATAACCTTGAAAGAGTTGGCTTATGAGCTGTAATGGCTGAAGGTGTGCACTTTTTGATAGGAAGTGTTTTTTTGATGCAAATGGTAATAGAATCATAGAATGCCTTAAAGTGGAAGAGAGTTTAAGGATCATCTGTTTTCAATCCCACTGCTTTTCTTTTTGAGGGCACAGGGGGATATTTAATCCAAGTGTAAGATTTTGCTCCTCTGTTGAGGCAACATTGCCAATACAAAATGGGGGGTGAAAGGACTGAGAGCACTGAGATGTCATGTTTTATAATGACTTTGAATGACTTCGGTGATAAAGAAATCTGTTACGTAGTCTGATATGTTTGAATGTTGATATGTTTTGGTTAGTATCTCATCGCAACTTTAACATTAAATGAATATCTTGGCTTCTAAGGAAGAAAGTGTTCTATGCAAGGATAGACTGAAACTGCTTTCTGAGAAGACTGAGGTCAGTGAGCAAGGATGCAGAATTACTTCGACTCAAGACTTCATGCAGGTGGAGATATGAGTAATCAACAGGTGCCTGTCCGTCTGACATTTAGGTTAATTTGAATTATATTTGTCCGCTTTGACGTTTTTCTGTTCATAAGTATGTATTTATTGCCTCAATATGGTGACATTTCCTTTATGACTGAAAGGTCTCAGTAATTTGCCAGACGTCAGTCGTGTATGCCACTGTCACTCTTGAATTCTGGGCAGAAGCTTTGCTTTTAATTTATTTCTCTGCCATTTCTTTCATAACTGTTGTTAAACTCTTTGCTTGCATTTCATGTCTACAAATATGAATATTCTGCTGTTGGAGATGGTGAAATTCTCATGAGACATGAGCACTTTGTGGAAAAGAAACTAGAAGTGCTTTTTGTTTTGACTAAGCTTTCTTTCAAAAACAAGAAAAAAAATAACAATGTGATTTTCTTCTCTTAGTCTTTCTTTACACACTCCCTTGTGCACCACTAAAGTTCTGACAGGCTTCTTGCGCTTACTTTTCCGCTTCCATGAGAGGACTATTTAGATTTAATAGGAAGAAAAGAAACCAGGAAAAGCAGAGGTAATTAGTAGATTCCAAAGAACAATGCCATTGCATTAATGCTACTTTATGACGCTAAGGTATTTAATTTCCCTTTTCAATTTTCTGATATTTACAGGTAATTAAAGTTAAACGGCTGTGGCAATTTATGTAATTAAATTTTCTTTCTTCATTTCATGACCCTATTCTCTAGATCAGTTCTCTGCTCACTGGCTAAATTTACTTGCTGCACTTTCCTGTTGTATTAATTATTAAAAGAATAGTGCTGCATAAAACATAGATCTTTTGCCTGACTTTAGTTTTTGAAATGCAAGCAGAGCAAGAGAAGTATTACCAAAAATAATTTCTGTATCTTTCCTTGCTTTAAGTATAAAACCGCAATGAATGGAAACTAACTGAAAATGCACAGGTACTTTATGAAGTGCTCAGTAAAACTCATATTAAAATATAATTATTTTAACATAATAATTGCATCATTGCTCAAGCTTACCTAAACCAGCAGTTTCAGAAGATGAGACCAAAACCAGATGATATTTCAGTTACAGTAGAATAGACTAAAGATAGATAGATATTAGATATAGATAGATATTTCAAATATAGTAGAAAGTATTGTCTAAATACTACTAGGTCCTTCTAATCTTTTATTTTGTTTGAGCTGTGAGGCCTTTCCTTTCTTTACCGTTTCACTGTTAGCTCTGAATTCTTTGTTAGCCATTTGGGTCAACCTCAGGTTACCTGACATTACAGAAATTTGAGGTACCATTAAATTAGAACTTCACCTTGTGTGCACTAGGTTTTCATTTCAGTTACCTATGTTAACTAAAGTCTGTAGTACATAGGTTGTTCCAAAAGTAATGCTTCCTATTTATTTCCGTGGAAACTACAACAATTACAGAGAGCACAATAAAGCTATTTGACAGAGCAGATTCTCAGCTACAGAAAACTACTTTTTCAGTGTAGTCACAGTAATTAGCTGTGCATTTTTGCCAGAGATGAACAAGAGCCTGCGTACCAAGCTCATAAAAATCTGCATGGTTGTCTTTCACATCTCTTTTGCCAGAGCTGAAACGCACCACCCACTGCCTCACTGTGCTCACATCCACTGTTTGATCCCTGTAAATGTTAAGCAAGCATCAGTGAATGTCAGTGAGTGCCATTTTTTCCACATGGAGGAATTCAGTTCCACACCTTTGCTCCATACACAATTCCATATCATACACCATTCTGTCAGACTGCCCATCTCCTGCCATCTGTCAGACAGCAACAACATGTAATGGGATATTGGTGGGAACGTTCAACCTCTACTGCCATACCCACCAACATTTGACTCTGATGTCATGGGCCAGCATATTAGAATAGGAGACATTACTTTTGGTGCTGCTCCTGTATTATATTATAATAATAACTTTTTATTATTATTTCAGTGTTTTCAAATATTCATACTTGTATCTATTCATACAAGAAACACAGAGAAAAGAATAAAGGGAATAAAGGGAACCCTGTGTTTGCCTTAAAATTGCCTATGATTCCCTATTTATTTGTCATAAGGAACTGGTAATTGTTGGAATTGATCAAAACAGATGTGGTACTAAATATTTTGAATTACCTTTCTCATCTGCAAGAAAGTTGTGCTTTATAATACCTTAACTTCATATGGAATAATATGTAAAGATGATAAATATAGTTATGAATTAAATCTCAGATAAATTTGAAACAATCGTATATGTACTTCAACATCTGTTTTTTAAAAAAAACTTTTGAGGGTATTTAACACACAAACCTTTGAACTATCTAACAAGTAGAAGATTCCTGTTTGTTTATAGAGTAATAGAGTCTTAAAAAACCCCCAACAAATTGCGAACTGGAATTGTGCTACATGGGAAATTAGGTTTCTACAGATAATTTATGGTTTCTGTAAGGGTTTCTTTTTGTTTGTATGTTTTCAATATTCCTGCTTTAGTTTTATTTACCACCATTTTTAAATGTGAATTGCGTGATGTTATCTTTCAAGGTCATAAGAATTTTGAATTTATTCTGATTTCTGATTTATTCTGATATTCTGATTTTTCAAAGGCAGTGTTTCTCTGTAGGTTCATTGCTTCCTTGTCCAGGTCTTGGATGTTGACTTGCTATTGAACAAATAGGTGTAGGAGCACATCAGTTTTGAGGGCATAGTGTGGAGGCAGATGATAAATACAATTGTGGGGCTTTTTTGGAAAATTTCTATTTTTTTGCTTCAAAATTTTCTGTAGTGATGTAGTGTAAGAATATCTGTCTGCGAAGGGCATGATCCTCTTGCAGCTTAACTTCCTTCCTTCTTGTCAACTTTATCTAAAAGTGAAAGTAAGACACACTACAGGAGTATTCTGTACAACCATAATTTTCCTCATTAAAACGTAGTCAGTGAACAAGGAGGCATCTTTCTAGGGTTATAAGCAGATGCTGAGTATTAGGTAATTCAATGAGTTGTTTTGGACCAACTATGGCTTCAACTGCGCCAGGGGAGGTTCAGGCTGGACATTAGGAAATACTGCTTCTCTGAAAGAGTGGTCAGGCACTGGAATGGGCTGCCCAGGGAGGTGGTGGAGTCACTGACTCTGGAGGTGTTTAAGGAACGTTTGGACGTTCTGTTAAGGGACATGGTTTAGTGAAAACCATTGGTGATGGGTGAGTGGTTGGACTGGATGATCCTATGAGTCTTTTCCAACCTTGGTGATTCTGTGATTCTGTGAACTATCTTCGCTGTGCAGTGCTTGCTGGAATAACAGTTCTTTTCATAAATTGTCTTGGTTGCAGGAGCAAAATAAGGGCATTTTTGAAAGTGCATAGAAATACAATGCATTTTCATCTTTTAGCCATATATTTAATGACCTTGGGAAGTAATTCAGGGTGCTGCTCTTATACAGGTACTTTTTGTAGGGGTTTAAGAATGTTTCTGTGTTTGACATGCGGGAGACTGAATTGGGATTGCAGTTCAGGAAGAAAGGAAGAAATTTGGGCACACAGAATGTTTTGTAGACACATTGTGCTGCCCTACTGAAGCTGTTCTGCTTGTCTAGCAAAGAGGGAATATTACGTTTATCACATTTCTAGTCTCAATAGCAGTGAGATATCCCTAGCCTTGTAGAGATAAAAGTTATAAATTGCTGAGAGGAAGGAATGTGGGGTACACAAAGAGTGATTTCGGGTTGCGAAATATCCAAGAAACCATGGAAAATACCTTGTTGTCTCATAGAAATTGAACAAACTACTTTCTTAAAGGTATGCCTGAAAGTCACAATACAGTTTGTGACTTGCTGCAGCAAATGGTACATGCAACACACACAGCAATGTCACAGATACACCTACGTATTCAATTAAAAAACATGCAGAGTAGAGGGTTTTTTTTTTTTTTTTTTTTTTTTTTGGTGACATCCATTTACTTTTTCAGGCTATTCGTTTGTGACAGTTTCATGGCAGTTCTTGAAAACAGTGCTCTTAAGATGTCACTTTAAATTAAAGCCAAGATTTTGAATGAAATAACTTATTTATATTCCTGATCTAAATTTCAGTGGCATGCTGAGGCTAACTTTGCTCAGGCTATTTTCTCTGTCACGAAGGCAACTTCATTTAATTGCTTCAGTTTTCTGTGCTCTAATACATAGAACACAGTTTGTATTGGCTTGCAGGCAAAAGGTACTTGCCAACTGTATGCTGAAGGAGGGATCTTTCCCATGCCCATTTCTGTTTCCTGTTGGGGTTTATTTGTGAAGTAGCACACGGACAGTGCGGTTCCTTTTCAGCACCTTAAAAGCTATTTTTCTTAGTTTCTGGAATAAAGACAAAAATGGCTGTGTTTTTTCAGTCTTTCTGCTATTTTGCGCTCTTTGAGTTCCTTTTTTTTTAAAAAAAAAAAAAATAGGCTTTTTTAAGGCCTATGGTATTTTTTTCTGGAAGATAATTGGAGTAACAGCATGTGTGAGTTGTAGTCACTGCCTAAGTTAAAAAGTATGACTGATGGCCCTTTCTTTGTTCTCTTTGAGCTGAGAAGGATATTTTGTTCCTCTTCATAATTTGATGCATCTGTGGTCTAATTGGAGAAAGTAACAGAGGAAACCAAGAACTGTTGAAGGAGTTCTCTCAGAGACAGATGTAGTAACCCTATTGCTTTTCTTTGTTCTTTCGGATGCACTGTTTTCCAAATATAATTGTGCCTAATGCTGGATCATCTTTAGAGAATAAAGCTAGTAAAAATACTGATGAAGACACCGGCACTGAAAAGGTGAAAAGATAAGACAATTGACATTGAGGAGACTGAGGGTAACACTCAAGCTTTCTGCAAGACTTCCAGTCCTGCTGTTTAAAATAAGAGCAGAGTTCGCTTGCCTGCCTTAACTGACTGAATTTTGGAAAATTTCCATCAGTAAGTATTTGACCATATCAAGGCCAGTCTTTGCTTTCCTCAGTTCTGAACAGCTGAGCTGGACCACTAGAATATTGTATCCTTTGCATCTCCAGAGAGGGCCCTGAAGAAAAACCCAGCACCCAAGAAATTGTGAAGGACCTCTGTTTCTATTGTGATGCAAATGCTCTGCAGATGCCTAGAGACACTAGAGAGCAGTGTGTTGGCACAGAATCCTGCGTTCAGCAAGTCAGTGTAATAAGGTGTGAGAACTGCTAGCATGCAGGTTTCAGGAAACCCTGGGTCTTGACTTACACATAGACAACTTTGTGGTATGTGTTCTACAGATACCCTAGTTTCAGTGTTCTGGCTAAATTCCAGTGAGTTGTTCTTTTCAGTTTACCTTAATTTCTCTCTCTGAGTTGGTTGAGATATCCCCATCTTCCGACTTGTGCTATTTATTCTGATGAGCAGTGTTAAATGGGTTGCTGCTTTTTCAACCTGACATTGCTGTATTTTGTCAGTAAGTGAAAACATTCCAAAGCATGCATATGGATTGCAAATTATTTTGACTATGTAAAATAAATAAATAAATAAATAAATAAAAATAATCACT
>PPHD01016001.1:0-15787 GCA_002909625.1 Bambusicola thoracicus
TTCCTTCCTCTGTGCATAAGGACAGTGAGTTCAGTCTCTGCTGGAAGTAATTCTAATGCATATTAAACCTACACTGGACTTATTACAGCAACATTGTGCAGGTAGTTCACAGATGAAAATGGATAGTGCCTTGTCTCCAGCTGCAGCCAAACATGTGGTTTGGCATACCTGGGAAACAAGGAAGAGTCGTGAGAAACATCTTTCTGACCATTGTGTGACTCTTTCTAGTTAAATACGTGTCCAGAAATTGGTATAGGGTGGGATACTTTGGCTAAATAATTTCTCTTTTCATCACAGTATTCAATCTGTGGATAAATCTTGGATTTGTACAGGGACATAGTGATGTTCATGGTTTTAATTTTTGTTCCTCTTAATGTTCAGTTTGCTTTTTTGACTGCTACCAAGCATTAGGCTGATTTATTTATGGAAGTATTTATCATAACCTCAGAATTTTGCTCTCAAGTGGTAATGGTCAGCTTGGAAACCATCAACTGACATTTAAAAGCAGGATAATTTTTTTTCAAGTGGGGATGACTTTATGTTTGTTTGCACTGAATTTAACCTGTGTAATAGTATCCAGTCATTCAGTCTCATGAAGTCCTCTTGAAATTGTTGAGGATTGGCCTTTTCAACCATCCTGAATAAACAAGTGTCAGTAAGCTTTATAACCACGTTACTTTCTCCAGGTAATTCTGAATTCGTTAAACAGTGGAAGTTCCAGGGCAGACCCTTGCAGAACACCACTTGTCACCTCCCTCTGCTGCATAACATTACTATTTGCCTCTGATGTTGTGGTCACTAAGTTTCCCTGGAGTCCTTGGTAGACACCCTTGCTGAAAGTGTTAGAAAACCAGAGACATTATCTATCAGTTGACATCCTCATCCACACACTTGCTCATCCATCCAGAGGACTCAAAGAGGTTTGTAGAGGAGGACTGGTCTTCACAAAACTGCTGACACTCCAAGTTTGCCTCTTTCTTCCTATGTTCAGCTAATGTGCTCACATTGTTCTTGATTCCAGCTCTTTGGCTCCCAGCACCAGAGCATACTGCCTTATGCTTTGAATTACTGAATATAATGTTCTGTTTTGACTACTTCCATCATCTGAGTGGCTCAAGGTCAGGTCAGATTTTTCCAGACTGACAGTTCTCTTTACAGTACAGCTTGCAGTCAACAATTCTGTAGCTGCCTTCAGGCTTACTTAACTGCAATGACCCTCTCAATGACTGACCAAATAATCTTCCACAAGATACTAACTGGTGTTCATCAAAGCTTGTTTCCTTTGCTTGCTTTTTAAGAATCTTGCTTTTCTTTATAAGGAAAGATAAGTTTAGCCTGGCGTAGCCTTTGATATGCTTATGTTGTGTTTTCCTCCAGTTTCTGTTTCATTCTGTCTTTCATTAGGCTGTCTTTCCGGATTTGCTCTAAAACCTTAAATGTCATTGAAGTTTGGCTGATGTATGTCTCTTGTCTAGCTCATTTTATTTCTCTGGTCTTTGAATACGGATATTATTTTCCTATTAACCAATAATACTTTACCTCCACTGATTGGAGAGATTTACAGCAACTATTTGCTACCAAAGCTGAAATTTCATAGAGGAGAAGCTTAAAAATGTTGAGATGGAGTTGCTTTAATCAAATATATATTAAATCTTTAGTTTTGCTTCCACTTTATTTGAAGTAATTTTCATTTTCATATCCTTTCTAGCATCTTACTTGTCTCCTGTTTTAACATCTCCCTTAAAGAATACGTCTGATTTCAATAAGTTTCATTTCTCATCTGTCTGTCCTTGTGGTGGTGGAGCTGTTCTGAATTATGTAGCTGAAGGTAGCCAATGGTTTTAATCACTCTCATCTTAATTCCAAAAGATTTCACATAACCATTGTGCTTTTTGCACCTCAAAATAATGCTTCTTCTTCAGGCTTACTTTCTCTTTCTTTCCAGCTTCTCTCACTGAAACTATTGAAATGTAATTAATTATTTTGTACATTCACGTACCTGATTGGATGTACACTGTCTCCTGTCTAGTCATCTAATATGCATTAATTTGATCCAGTAATAGTTTCCTATTTGGTCATGCCTCAGGCTAATTTATACTTCAGCTTTGAGTAATACTTTTACTCAGTCTTTAGAGAATGTAAATATTTCTCTTCAGTGTAACTCTATAAGTAGTTCTGGGGAATGGTGTAATTTACATAGAAAATGCATGGTTGTGCACTTTCCTTTAAGATGACTCAGATTTTACATGAGCTTTAAAGGAGATGAGTGAAAATCTATCCTTGTTCTTCTCATCTGGTAGGATCAAACTTACTGGAAATTCTGTGTGTGTTTTGCTGGGAGTGTTTCGTGGTGCTGCAAGAGCAGAAAACAGCACCTTTCTTGAGCTGCCTGCTGTTTCTGCTGCTGTTAAACAATGGAGAGAACTTCAGGTTGCTATGAGAATGCTCCTTCTGTCCCTTGGGTAAAACAGAAGCAGTCCAGGGACTCAGCATACTGTCTGCCGTTATTGTGAGGTCTCAACTGACACCTCCATTTTCTACAGCACAATAATTTGTGTGATGAAATGAGCCAGGGCAGGTTGCAACCTTTTCTTGCAGCTGTGAGTAAGCAAAGCACAGCTGTTGTTGACTGCTGCAGAGAGCCATGGTCACAGAGCAGTGCAGATATCACAGCATTGTATGGTTTTCTCCGAGATAAGCGCTCCCAGGGCCTGGGATAAGATTGCTGTACTTCATCTTATTCAGGGCTTACAAGATACTACTATTGGTTTCAACCACAGAATAGAGGATCTACTGAGCTATATGTGGTGCTTTTAATTTCTTTCTTCACAGTAAACTGGGCTTTCTGTCCAAGCAGGAGCATGAACTAGTGTTAAATACCTCAGTGGCATACATGACACCCACATATCTACAGTGGTACCTGGACCTCACCAAGAGGCAAAGACAGAGCTCCTGTTGACGCTGGCATGATGCGGGATTCACCCTCACAGAGTATCCTGCAAAGGTCTTTGGGAGTTGCCCCCCCTCTCCTCATGCACACACAAGACTTTCTTTTCAAGATTCTGTAGATGCTTCCTTAATTCAATGTTGCTCTAAATCATGGCTGTGTATAGAGCCACTAGAAATCTAGAAATAATAGCATAACATCTGTTCTCTCAGCAACCAACACTTGAAAATTTGTGTATATAATAAATTTCTAGTCATAATAATCTCTGAAGTATTTCAGCATATTTCTCCAGTTGAGATCACTTGAGACACTGTATAAAATATTATATTGCCTTCTAGATCCAGCACAAATATTGCATTTATTACAATTAAAATAGAGTCATTAGGATAACTGAATACAAGAATTTGACTTAATTTCTCTTCATCACAAACTTAAAAAAAATAATTACTTTTATTTTCCCTGCTGGATTATATAAACCTACACATGACATCAAACAAGACACTGATTTGACATCTTTTACCCCAGGATAATTTAAGATAAGAGGGAAAAATATCTGATGCAAGCAACAGCCTAACTGATACAATGTTTAGATTCGGGCAAGAAAAGATTAAGTGGAGAACAGAAGGCAGAGGAAAATGTCTGTCAGCTAGTGTTAATTTAATAGATTCAGGGGGCTATACCAAATTAAATAAGCCAGAGTCAATGTTTTCAAACTTCTTCATCAGTGGGAAGTTCAGTTTTGCTCAGGGGCGATCTAATGACTTTCGAACAGGAAGTTTTAAACCCTCCAGATGCTTTTGCATAATAGTGAAAGTGTCTGTTCTCTTGCAGCATGAAGCTGAGGGCCAGAACCCGTTCCTTATGCATGCTGTATAGATTTCAGCCAAACCCCCAGAGTTAAAACTCACAGGCATCCCTGCTAGAGATACGACAATCTCATCCCATGGCATTTCACAGGTAATTAATGCTCCGTTGATAGTCCTCAGTTCCTCTTTGAGCCGCTGGCTCTCCTTTCCATCATTAATTCTCCAGGGAGTGCCATTGACCTGAGCCGTTACTACTTAAGTATTCATGTGTCAGCTAATTTTCTGATATACTTAAATATAATAGTGCGCTGATGCAAAAACTATGTAAAAATCAAGTACGAAGAGGTATTAGTATTTCAACACCAAGGACATGTAGCTTAAGGAATGCCAAAATAACATTCTGAGTATCTTGGCATGTATTACAAAATCTTCTCCCACAAAAAGAAACATCCTACACTGAGAAGTGAGCTGCTCTGAAGCATCACTAAAGCTGAAGAATGGGTGAAGATTTCTCGGAGGAGCCTCATTTATGAGCTGTTCTGAGATACATAGCAAGCAAACCAGGGAAGAGCTCTTGTGAAGTAGGGCAGATAATCCGTCCTAATCTGACCTTCCTCTTCCCTGTCGAGGCTCATACCTTTCCTTTTTGCTTGTGCAAACACTGCTTCCTTCAGGCCATGCCAGGATCAGCGTGGTGTTGGTGGACCATTGGTGACTCTCACGTTGCTCTCAGCTCTTGCCTTTTTGGGTCAGAAGCCCAGTCCATGAGCCAGCCCAGGCAAAGCCCTGTTGAAGATGCACAGTCAGCTTCACCCAGGGCATGTATGAAATCTGGGCGCAAGTTGGAGTGCTGAGCAGCTTGTACTTATGCAGCAAGCCTCTGCTGGGTAAATTACCCTAGTTTAGGCAAGTTTTTGTAGGAACCGTAAAGATCTTCTGGATGACTAAAACTGATCCCCTCTTCCTTGGGCCTAGCTCATATTTGGCTCTGGTCCTAGACACATTTTAAGAAGAATTCCCAGTTTTCAAGTGATTTCTGCTCTCCAGGCTTCCTTCTTAAAAACATTTAACTGCTTCTGCTGAAAAAATACAAAAAGATTCTCTTAAAGATGCATCCCATAGAGGACTTCATGGGATGAAAGCTGTCAGGGAAAGCTGAAATGAGGAGTGCAAGGGTTAAGTTGCATAAGCGTGTATCCTTTTTTTAGATGAAGGTTAGTAGGGTAATTAAGCACAAGGTGTGCTAATAGTCATGTCTGATGTCTTCTGCAAAGAGGAATTGAAGCTGACAGAATATCAGGATTGCTGTATAAACAGTAGTGATGCTTTCTTTCCATTCACATAACAGCTTTTCTAACACTTCATTAATTCATTAAAACCAGATAACAAATCTTGAATAAAATAATGGCAATGATCCCAGAATAATTAACCACAGATGGTGAAGTCTGTTTAGTTTAAAAACATACATACACAAAACAGGGTACCATTTATCACGACTGTTGCTGTCATCTCTGAAAGCGCATGTTGATTTATTAATGATTTTTTGGCCCAATGAATGGTTATATGCCCCTGCTATAATTAGTGTTTGCTTTCAGCAGCTGTTGAAAGTTGTTGTTTTGTGATACTGAATAAATTATTTTAGATACAGGAAACATTAACTGTGAACCATCTGTTTTGGGATACATTAAGTTCTCATTTAAAGATGATGTCTGAATAATCACTTTCTCGTTTTTAACTTTCAAAAGCAAAACTTAGTTTTTAAAACACTAGAGGTTCACATTAATGTTTCATTCAATAGTGCTTCTCTGCAAACACAAAGCAAAACAAAAATTCTTTCACAAGTTCTTTTCAAAACTTTCAAACTTCCTGAAGTCCTGTGCACTTATCCAGATCATGAAATGTGATATAATTACACTTAGAAGAACTGTGAGAGGCAGATAAATAAACCTTTTGAAATATCCTTATAATCTTATTACTTTTAAGTAAACTTGGTGAAGTATTTATAGAAACGCAATGCATTGTTTTATATGCCAGATAACTCCCTTAGTTTGAAGATGGGATTACCCTCAGGCTTTCCTTCTCATCTGGGTTCATTCTGCACCAGATGACAACAGTGGGAATCTGTCCAATGCTGCAGGGGGGGCACATGGTCTGAAACCTTCCAAAAGCCATTCTGTGTGAATATTAAAGCTGGGAGATCTTTATGTAGCATGCATGCCCTTTGCACAGCATGACTGAATGTACTTTTCTTCAACGCCTCCAGGGATGGTGACTCCATCATCTCCCTGGGCAGCCTGTTCCAATGCCTCACCACTCTTCCAGAGAAGAAATGATTCCTAACATCCAACTTGAACCTTCCCTGGTAGAACTTGAGGCCATTCCCTCTAGTCCTATCATTAGTTCCGTGGGAGAAGAGGCCAAACAACCTCCTTTCAGGTAGTTGTAGAGAGTGATAAGGTCACCCCTGAGCCTCCTCTTCTCCAGACTAAACAATCCCAGCTCCCTCAGCCACTCCTCCTAAGACTTGTGCTTCAGACCCCTCACCAGCTTCTTTCTCTGGACATGCTCCAGCGCCTCAGTGTCTTTCCTGTAAAACTGAAACACAAAACTGAACGCAGTACTCGAGGTGCAGCGTCACCAGGGTTGAGCACAGGGAGACGATCACTTCCCTGCTCTTGCTGGCAGCACTGTTTCTGATACAAGACAGGATGCCATTGGCCTTCTTGCCCACCTGGATACACTGCTGGCTCTTAAACCTGGTAACTACGTAATATAAGCTTTGATAAGGCCTCTGACATGGTCCCTGTAACATCCTTCTCTCCAAACTGGAATGATATGGATTTGATGGGTGAACAATTCGATGGACGAGGAACTGGTTGCAAGACTGTACCCAGAGAGTGGTGGTCAATGGCTCAGTGTCTGGATGGAGATCAGTGATGAGTTGTGTCCATCCGGGATGAGTACTGGGATCAGTGCACTTTAACTTCTTCATCACTGATATTGACAGTGGGATCGAGTGCAGCCTCAGCAAGTTTGTGGATGACACTGAGCTGTGTGTTGCAGTTGACATGCCTGAGGGATAGGATGCCATCCAGAGAGACCTACACAGACTCGAGCAATAGTTAGGCCCATGAGAATTTCATGAGGTTCAACAAATCTAAGTTCAAGGTCTTGCACTCCCAATACAGGTTGGGATAGAGCAAAAGGATGGAGCACAGCCCTGCTGAAAAGGACTTGGAGGTACTGGTGGATGGCAAGCTGGGCATGAGCCAGCAGTGTGCTATTACAGCCCAGAAAGCCAACTGCATCCTGAGCTGAATCAAAAGAAGCGTGGCCAGCAGAGTGAGGGAGGTGATCCTTCCCCTCTGCTCTGTGCTGGTGAGGCCTCACCTGTTGTACTGCATCCAGACATGGAGTTCTCAATACAGGAGAGACACAGACATGTTGGAGCATGTCCAGAGGAGGGTCACAAAAATGATCCAAGGAATGGAACACCTCTCCTGCCAGGACAGACTGAGAAAGCCGGGGCTATTCAGCCTGGAGAAGAGAACGCTCTGGGGAGACCTGAGAGCAGCCTTTCTGTATCCATAGATGGGCTGTAAGAAAAAATGAGACAGACTCTTTAGCAGGTTCTGTTGTGACAGCACAAGGGGAAATTGTTATTAACTAAAATAGGGAAGATTTAGACTGGATGTGAGGAAGAAATTTTTTTCATAAGGGTGGTGAGGCACTGGAACAGGTTGCTCAGAAAGGTGATGGGTGCCATGTCATTGAAGATGTTCCAAGACTAGACTGGACAAGGCACTGAGCAACCTGATCTAGCTGTAGATGTCCCTGATCACTGTGGGGCAGTTGGACTAGATGGCCTTTAAGGGTCCCTTCCAACTCAAACGATTCTGTGATTCTATGATTTTACCCAGACAGGCTTTCTTTAGTGATATATCCTTTTGCCATTAATAGACTGGTAAAGCACTCCATTCAGAAGTGATCCACAAAAATCATAAAATGTTTATAAGCTTGGTGCATGCAAGTAAAAAATAGAAAATGGGTATTAAAGATGCTTTCATATGAGAACACATACAATGCTGGAGGATCCTGATAATCCTTTTCAAGTCTCTTCATGCGTTACTATTTTTTGTCTTCCACTGTTGCATTGCAAATACAAGGTTTTCCATGAGATTTTAGATGAAGATAATTTTCTTAATGCTGTTATTTCCTTTTTGAATTCAGTTGATATGCCTGTGCTTTTTTTTTTTTGTATTGTTTTTTTAAAAAAAGAGAAAATACTTTTGTCTTCTTAATAGTATTTGATGACACACAATTTTCTTTGTCTGTCACTTGGAATTTATACTGTTCAGAAATTTAAAAGGTAATATTTTGGGAAATTAAGAGAATTTTAACTATCAGACAAGGAAAAAATAAATAAAAAGAAGATAATTCCTTATTTTGGAAGAAATCAAAATGGCTATTATTTTATATAAAAATCTTATGAAAATGTTCTGTATGTCTATTCTTTTTAACTCACACATTTTCAGAAGCCTTAGTTACCCTACAGGCATGATCTTCAGCTGTGTCAGCTCTTACTAAACTGACACATCTGTGCTTCTGATTTTTGTACCCTCACTGTTCCTTGAAAATGCACCCTGCAAAGACTGCCCAAAACCTCTAACATTTTCAGAATCAGTTCAATTATTCACAAATTACGTTCAGGTTTGCAACAGTGATTCAGGAAGTTAGGAGCCCTGAAACTTGTCTTCTTGTGTTGGGAGATCCCAGACTAGGCAGACCGAAAAGGAAGATTACTCTAATTCCCCTGTTTTTTTGAGCATCTATCACTAATGTTGCCCAAAATTGGTTACTGAACTAGATGAATTTTTAATTTCACCTCGTGTTGCTGTGTTTCTACTAACTTCTAGTGTAGTTCAATATGATACAGTATGACTAGCTTGATCCTGAGTGCAGCGTTGTAGTCCTCTCTTCCTGGCTATGCTAATTCTGTATTGCCTTTATTTCTTAACGTTATTTGGTGAAACCCAAACCTTTGTTGTCCTGGCTTTCTATGACACACAAACTTTGAAGTGATTTCTGAAGCACTAATTAGCTTTTCACACTGCCTTTAAACTTCTAGTATGACGTCAGGATTTTCTAATTGTGTGTAAGATTTTTTTTGGAAGTGTTGATCAGGAAGAGTTGCAAATGGTTAGGACCATGGAGAAACTGCTGTTCAAACAGTGTAAATAAAGACTATTGGTGTGGGCATTCAAACAAGTGAGGGGATTATCTTTGTATTAGTCTTGATGCTATTTAAATAGGTGTGCAAAACAAGAACTCTTTCCACTGTAAAGACTTTATCAGATATTACGTTGAGAAATCATACGACTTGCCCAAATCTATACAGAAATGTGGTTCAAATATCAGGAATGGATTACAAGTATTGCAGTCACGATTCTCTGAAGATGGGAGTATCTCTCCTTTTCTATTTATAGCCTACGGGAGCTCATCTCACAGTTCAGATGAATAGAACCTCAAAAACACCTGGAAAAAAAATAAGAATCCACACTTCTTCTCTTTTCTAGCTGATGTAGCTCTGAGCAGTTTTGATTAATGATGGGCTGAAGCCATCCCCATGAAGAGTAGCATTTTCCTCCAAAACAGTTCAAGATTGCAACCTGTTTTTGGGCAGTACAAGAGATTTTGTAATTCTGTCTGGATGGGATGCTTCCTCTTAGAGATTTTAGTTGCAAAGATAGATTTTTATCCCATCAGTTGAGGCTGACTTTGGATTTCTCCTTTTAGGGATAACTGGAATATTCATGAATTAAATATACTTCTTGCAGACATCAAGAAGCCTCTCACAAACAAAGAGCCACCAGAAACAATTAGGTATTTCCAGGATTTAATTCTCAGTGAGCCTGTAAGGAAGTGATGATTGTTGCTCACTGCTTTACAACAACTTTTGTGGTGATGATAAGGAGGTTATCACGCACCCTTTATAGGAAATGTTTTCAAGCTGTGACATTATTCTATATGAAATAGACCATGAAAGAGTCTAGACAATGTTTTTCACTTCTATTACTTATTATTTAGGTTTTGACATCTGTACTTTTTGCCTTTGCACAATTACAAAGATTTATCAGATTTATTTACTTTTCTCCAAATGTGAGGGGAGCATCAACTGAACAGCTTTAAAAATAAATATTTTACTTTATTTTGTTTTATTTTATTCTATTTTAATTTTTTTCCCCACAGAATTTCTATGTGTTGCTTTATTTCTGGAAAAAAAAAATCTTTTTTTTTTTTTTTTAACCAGCAGTCATAATGGTATGAATATCTGACCTGATCTGGCTGATCTTCCATCATGCCCAAAAGATCAGAGTAAACATGAAAACTTTTTTTCCGTGTTCACAGAAGGGGAGTTGATGACCTTTAAATGTCCCTTTCAACTCAAACAATTTTATGATTCTATAATTCTAATATAAGGATAGCTCTAAGAACTAAACTGGAAAAACAAGTTTTGTAAAGAAACAAAATAAAGTAAAAGGACATGACAAAGCTTCTGTTTTATCCAAGCAACAAAATGTTAGGGCTAAGCGTAGTCTGAGTTTCTCGTTTCATTTCTTTCATCCGTCTAATGAAGAAACAGATGTCTGTAGAAATCTTTGATGAAAGCACTGGCTTTCACAAAGTGAATTGGACCTGTGTTGTTACAGTAGCAGTTTGGATAAAAGTGCTGCACTTCTGAGCAAGCTCTGGATGCTCAAGGAGAGCTCTACTTGAGGTCCTTCCAGCCTGGAAGCAATGGGCAGAAGAATTTGACTAAAGGAAGGTCCTGGTGGCAGGGTAAGGATTTGATTTAATGTGAAGGCAGGATGCAGGTCACTGATGAAGATATTTAACAAGACTGTTAAACAGTACTTACCCCTGGGGATGGTGAAGAAAGACAGAAATGGAAAGACCTGGCTGTGGTGACAGCAAAGATTTTTAACCATCATGAGCAAGAAGCCACAGGAACACTGTGCCATTGAAGCAGGCAATAATGACATTTCTTGGGGACACCCAGCCGCTGTAGTATGCTGGTCCCCAGGGCAGCTTTCTTGCTGTGGGCTGCTTATCCACCACAGAGGCTTTTAGCAGTGAAGTTTAAACAATGCAATGTCCTGTGGAGTGAGGTGGGGACTCCATTGCTTCCTGTTGTAGCCATCCACAGGGTCTGTATCAACCTGTCTGTGTAGTAGCTTTGTGGGACAAGCAAAACGAAGACACCATCTTCAGACATGGAAAACCCCACAGCTTGGCCATGACCATGAAGCTGGTGAGATTTTGGATGCAAGGTCTAGGACAGGCTTATGTGTGCTTCAGCAAGGGATGTGAAAATAAATATTTTGAGATTAGTTCCCATTAGGACAGAAAAGAGCCAGCAGGCTGAATACTTTGGGCTTCAAGCTGGCAAGCAGCCCGTTAACTTTCTGTCAGTTCTTGCCATGTGGTTATTCCTAACATAATACATTTTCTTGGGAATTTATTACAGCATCTCTGCTCCACAATGTTAACAGAAAAATCAGAGGTGCTGAGCTGCCCACAGCTCTGATCTTGTAATGAGGAGGTTGTGTTATTATTTACAGAACAATTGATTCATTCTGAGCTGTTTGTGGTTTGGAATATGACTCACCATATGATCAGTGACTCAGTTTCCATGATTTCCATTCTACTCTTGGATACTGAATTTGGTTCACTAAAATCCTGAATTCTGCTTCCACATCATCATCAGATCTTTTTCTTGTCAAGATAGTATTTTAAAGGCAGCTGTAATACAATATGCTGACGGTGAGAATAAGACCTGACATCCCATCAACCACCATCCATGGGATTTCCAGGTGCATGATCTAGCTTTTTTAGTGTGGTTAAAAGCTTTACTAATTTGGATGCTCCTGAAGTCAGCAGGAAGCTTTCCCGAAGATGGTCAGGGAACAAACACTGCACTCCTCAGGGATTGGTCTTCATAATAGATACCTCTGCTCCTCGCACCAGAAACAAGCTGAGCACTTTGGTGTTGACTTACTAAAACCATAATGAAAAGGGCTGCTGATTTTGAAGATGTTCGGCTCAGTCCACCTTTGCTTGGAAGGATGAATATATAAATTAACGTTCTTCTAAGTGGTTGTGCAAGGGCTGTGTTGCACTGTGGATAGACCCACCATATATCACTTTTCCAGGACCCAGAGGAGAAGTTCTGTTGCCCGTCCCCTCTTTTCCATTGTGAGGTATTCATTCTGAGGTGAATAGAAAAATGGTTTTCTCAGAAAATGTGTCAGCTGCTTGGCATTTTGGCAATGAATACATTAAAAATTTGAATTTCTTTAATAAAGCATTTATTCAAGAGTAATTGATTGCAGTTCATTTGTAGGTCCATTTGTAGAATTCATCAGTTCATTTGTTTCTCACAATTTTCAGCATTTTGCCCAACCTGGGAATGTTATTTCTTCTTCCTAATCAGGAGAGTTAGAACACGAAATGTCACCATTTTATTAGATGTATTCCTGAGAAACTTATGGCAATATCTTCATCCTCTTTTAGTTAGTCATCCCTAACTTTAACGATGATATTTAAATGTCAGTAGTATTTAGTTTGGTAGAAAATTCTGGCTGTTCATCCTTTCTAGTTGGACTCACAGATATTAGAGGCAGAAGTACATTGCTAGTTCATATTTTCCTGTTGTCCAAGGCAACTGCAGTAGTAGATAGTGTCCCATCAGCAGTAACTTTCATGCCATGACATTCTGCTCCCAGCTGACATGGGAGAGTTTATTATGGTGAACACATGGATGTACAAGGAGGTACAAGCACTTAGTCAGAGCCAGATATCAAATGTCATTGGGAAATATTTTTTGCATGGAGTTTGTATGTTGTACCTCCTATTTCTACTGGTGGGCCATCAAAACAATTGCTTAAGGGAGTTAAGAAAACACCCTGTTGCCTTCTCATAGGCATCTCCTGTTGATGTGGCTTAAGAGCAAATTGTCCTCAGCTGTTTTCCCTGCTTCAACGTGAGATGTTATTGCAGGGATGTGTATGATCCTCTGCTCCAACCAACAGATGGAATGAAATTCAAACTATTGCATGTTGCTAATATGGGGCAGGAGTACTTTGGATCTGACTGATGGTATTTCCCCACTGCATGAAAAGGAGTAAGCTTGAGGGGGCTGCAGATTTTGTGTAGGTGGTATTTGTAATAGTATGTGACGAAATGTCCTGAAGGATGTGAGCAGTAAGCAGAGAGTTAGGAATAAGCTTGCAGCAGTAGCTGCGAATAGCAAATCCAAGAGTAAAGACTGATCTGTGCCATCTACTTGGCTCTCCAGCGAATTGTCTCCTGATACACCACACAGCAGTTAAGGAAAGCATTTGTTAAAATATTGTTTTCTTAAGTGTGGTTATACAAAATGTCATATTTTCAGAACTCTGGTTTTTTTAATAGTGGTTTTGAGCACAGCAGCTTGACATATGGCTTTGAAGTCTTTCCTCCCTAGCCTGCTACGTTTAGAGTACTGAAGCTATTTCCGTCATAAATTCTTCTTCCAGCAGCACCTCATTCAGTTATTTGAAGTCTGGAAGTAACTTCTGCTACACCAATATTTTAGCCTAAAGGCAGGCTTTTCCTTCTTGAAAAGGAAAAATAGGGGTGGCAGCATTTTAATGGACTATGTTCATTCTTGCTGCAATTCATCTGATGTCAGTGGGATTGTACTAATCTTGTCTTTAGTATGAAGATTTAAGAGAAGTGATACTTGAAGAGGGTTTCAAACTGTGATTTTTAAAATAAAACTGGAAAAAAAAAAGATCGCATTTGGACTAATCCTATGAAAGTATTCTTCTTAAAAGCAAGTTTAAAAGTCAGTTTGGCTAGTTTCTAGATGTAATTATTGAATAGCTGAAGATATCACCAACTCACTATGAATTAGAACATGCTACATGTAGGTGCATATGATCCAGGTAAGGGATCATGGTGTTTCTTGGAAATCTCAGAGAAAGAGATTACGATAGTGCAAGTTGAAATCTCCCTTTGTGTTTCTGTGGTTCCATACAGAGTATAATCCACGAGATTTTTGTACTTTCGCAGTATCTGTTCTTGAGTATATTTCTACTCCCTGGGATTTGGGGATTGGGGATTGTGGTATCCTTTCTTTGCTTACTTTCATACAAAACCCAGAGATCTCTGTAACTTGCTCCCTTTCCTATCAGTTGTGCTGGGTTAGCCTTAGCAAGAGGAAGTACAGAGGGATTTGGAATTTGTGATATTGCTATCCAGGCTAGTTGCCCACAGGGATGCTATGCCCAGTGAAGGCACTGCCTGCACTATAGCTAAGGAAGAGGACGTGAAAGCCATGGTCAGTAGGCTTCTGCCTGTTGTGGTTTAATCTGGAAGGCAGCTAAGCACCGCATTACAATTTGCTCACTCACTCAAAGCAGGATAAGGGAGTGAACTGGAAACAAAACAGAACACATAAGTTGACATAAAAAGTATTCACTAAGACAGAAAAGGAAAATAGGAGCAAAAACGTATTGATGACTCTATCTATCTATCTATCTATCTATTATCTATCTATCTATCTATCTATCTATCTATCTATCTATCTATCTATCTACCTATCTATCTGCAATTACTTGCCCAATACAACTGTTAGCCAACTGATGCCCTGTTAGCAATACAATATCTCATCACCTGCCAATCAATGCCCAACAACCCCTGAGCAGTGGCTGGCCCCCAGTCAACTCCCCACAGCTTCATATCCTTCTGCATGATGTCACGTGGTATGGAGTAACAACTTGCCTCCTTCAGGCCTCTTGTCCTGGCTTCTCCCACACGCTGTCACTGCACCTTGAAAGTGATGGCTCTTCTCTACCAAGCAACTTGGCCTAGCCTCAAGCGTGCATCTATCACTTAGCGACAACCAAACCATCAGTGTGCTATTAACAATGTCTCAGCTGAAACAAAGACACTACACACCTGTTATTCCATATCATTCATGTTATAGTCAGGTCTTACAATCTCCCATATATCCCAATTAATTACACAGGAATCATTCCCATAGTCTATGGGCCATACCTCTCAATTGCCCATGGAATCTATTTTAATCCATGATATCTGTCATAACAGTCCTTCAGTGCAGGAGAGATGATGCACAGTGCTGGATTGTTGCATGCTGAAGCCACAATTAGTTTGGAGAAAAAAGTCATAATTCATTCTTTAATCTGAGTGATAATTACTGTAATACTGTTGATAGTGCATATAGAAACTGTAGCAACCATAGTGGTGATAAGAAACAGTACTACATAGCTCACAATATTGTCTATTCTCACCCAGCATCAAATCCCTTTGTGGTACGCACTGGACTTCCTCATCCTCCCACCTTACCCACCTTACCCACCAAATGTACCCACATCCTTGAACAAAAGTACTGTGGATAGGACTTTTTCTGAGGCAGGAATAACCAAGTCTGTCTTATCCAGCATGCTTTTCATGTGTACAATGGGGACTTATCTCCTTCCACAGTACATATGAGTTTTGACGCTAGACTGAACATGAGCCAGCAGTGTGCCCAGGTGGTCAAGAAGGCCAGTGGCATCCTGGCTTGTATCAGAAATAGTGTGGTCAGCAGGAACAGGGAAGTAATTGTCTCCCTGTACTCAGCACTAGTGAGGCTGCACCTTGACTACTGTGTCCAGTTTTGGGCCCCTCACTGTAAGAAAGACATCGAGGCCCTGGAGCATGTCCAGAGGAGGGCAACAAAACTGGTGAGGGGTCTGGAGCACAGGTCTTATGAGGAGTGTCTGAAAGAGCTGGGATTTTTCAGTCTAGAGAAGAGGAGGCTCAGGGGAGACCTCATTGCTCTCTATAACTACCTGAAGGGAGGTTGTAGTGAGTTGGGGGTCAACCTCTTCTCTTGTGTGACTAGTGATAGGACTAGGGGGAATGGCTTCAAGCTGCGCCAGGGAAGATTCAGGCTGGATGTTAGGAAATACTACTTCTCTGAAAG
>PPHD01016002.1:0-15787 GCA_002909625.1 Bambusicola thoracicus
TGTGGGAAGAAGGTGGCTGTGTGCGGGCAGGCACTGGGTCAGAAGGTAAGCTTGGGTGGAGGAATGGGGACCCCCAGTGACATGACTGCAGCCACAGTGGTGCAGAGTCGTCCACGTGAGAACATGCTCACTGAACACATGCCCACTCTCCTGCTGTGCACCACGTGCAACAACCCAGTCCAACCTGTCACAAAACCCACCAATTTTGAGGGCTACACTGCTGTGACAATCTTTCCAGCCATGCATGAGCCCAGAACCTATGGGGGCAGCAAAAGCTCAGCTTTCCTCTTCCCTTTATGCTCAACCCATTTTAAATGTCTTCCCTACCCTTCGTGACTCTGTGTCCCCGAGGCCCAGGTAGCCAGGTGGAAGGTTGGATGAAACAGGCAAGTGACGTTCCAGGGTGACAATCCGTCCATCCTTCAGCAACGGGACCCAAGCATATCCCACTGCAGAGGCAACCAATGGACAAAGTTAGCAGATGCACAGTGATATATAGTTAGCTCAAGCTCCAAGAAGAGCTGTATCTGACCCTACAAAAATCCAACTCACAGCTGTGCAAGTGGCTCCTACCAGGCAGGAATCGATCATGTCTGCCTTGCTAAAATATATTCTAGCTGCTGACTCAGTGAACAAAATTCAGCACAACAGAGACCAGGAATGGGTTTGAGGAGCAGAAATGATGTGCGAGCCTTGAGCGAAGTGGCAAAGATCCTTTAGTTGCCCAAAGACCAGCTGGAAGGAGAAGCATCCCAACCAGGGGGATTTCAGTCTTTTACACGTGCCCAGGGTTGGCAGGAGTGGCCCCTGAGGCCCTGATCACGTGCCAAGTGCTTGCTAGTGACTTGACTGACAATTGCCCCATTCATGCATGAATGTTTGGTACCAAAACTTGACTTGAGCTTCACCATACACAGCTTAAACCCACAGCTTGTCTTAGGATGCTCCCATAAAAGAAGATGTAGATAGACAAGTACTGTAGTCAAATATCATGCTCCAGCAGAAGTAATGTAAGCAGTGAACGTACCTTGAGTTTCAACGGTGTCCTGTTTTTTCGATGTTGCCTTTGTATTAATTTCACAGCTGACATGATAGAAGGTGAAAAGCAAATGATGCTTTTGATGGAGGTGAATTGGGAGCTCAATTTTAATCTAAAATGATATCATGATAGGTAAGGCTGTATTTTTAATCATGGAATAAGTTCTGTTTTATTTCACAGATGTTACATTTTATGTGGTTATACAAGACAGACTCCCACCATCTTAGATAACTCCCAACTAACATTTCCAGCACATTTGCACATTACTTATTAATGGCGGTGTGTGATTGGAGTGCACAAAGCGTGACAGTAAAGACAGCAGAAAACAAACTGGCATTAAAAATTAATAAAATCTCTGGCTCTGCTGGGTTCTTCTACTGAGAGATGCTGTTTGGTTTTTTAACCTGTATTTCCCCCAGCCCTGGAAACAGACGTATCCTGAAAAGCTGCTTGGCTTTGTAGCACCCAGGGAAGTTTATCTCCCACCACTTTGCTTTACCTCGTCATAGAACTCCGGGCTCTGGTTGTGATGCAGCACAGCTGCATACGCGTTGGATGTCAGGAGCTGGCCTCCAGGTTTGCCATAGATACACTGGAAATACAATTGAGAAGCAGGATTCAGGGTTGCTGCCACCCTAAATTAGATGACCGAATGGAAAGAGTGAGCATGGAAACTCTGCTTTCTTATTGTTCTGCTCAGCCCGGTTGGCATATGGTACAAAGCTGCAAACAAATGTCAGCCCCAGGTCACTAGAAATAAAAGGTACCCACCTTTAACGGCCTGGCATCAGCTTCATCTGAATCCCTGAACTCAATGCAGACAGCAATGTTCCTCGCCTGAATTAGAAGAAAAGAGGAGGATGAGCCACATCCACAGGTCAGCACCATCACTGCAGAGCCCACCAAGTCACTCACCTTTGCAAACACCTTCTGGTTCTCATACTTCAAATGCAAGGGGTACACATACAGGTGGTTTTTGTAGACAGTGAAGGGATAGCAGTATTTTGCAACTTCTGGGACAAGCTCCTCCACTTCAACTGCAATGTTCTCACAGCTCTTCTCAAAAGGCTTTATAGGAATATAAGAAGCTGTCACACAGTCTAAAAGAGAAGGAAAGGATGAGCACATGCTCCACAAACATGGGAAGCACAGCTCATGTGTCATGAAATTTGCAGGTCTGAAACTGCCATTGCTCCCAAGTACTCAATTCCCTCTGTGCCAGAGGGCCACGTGTGTGACCGGGCAGCAAGGTATGGCCCACTCCATAAAAATAATTAGGGGGAAATTCTCCTCTTGATCATGTAACATCTGAGGTCCCCAGCTGCACTAGCAACACTGAGAAAAGATGGGTGCCCAGAAACCACAGGGCTCTGCTCTCCTTGCCAGAGGGGACTGCAGAAGTGTCACTTTGCTGAAGCTCTGGGGAAAGTCAAAGGGCCTTTTGGCCTTCCCGTGTCTGGGCAGGGATGGTGGCTCTGCCCAGCACCTCCATCTTGAGACTCCAGGAATCCGACCTGTTAAGTTACTGCTTTATAACACATGCAGATATCACATGACCAAAGAAGATGGACTTCTGAAATGGAAATGTCTGAAATGGACTTGAGACTGACTTCTCAAAGTGCACAAGGCCCACAGTGTCAGAACTTTTCCACCCTCTGCTTCCATCAGGATTGTTTTTAACTCAAGTGATGGTATTGGAAGAAAGGGAGAAGAGAGGGAGAAGAGAGGCAGCCTGCTAAAAAGTCTTTTAGACAGGGAAGCAAGTGACAGAATCCGTGACAGGATACAGGAAGAGCCTGTGATGTGACACTGAACACACTACAAGTGCAGAGAATCAAACTGAACATGTAATGTTATGGACCAAAAATGTTATCTGAACTCAATGTAATAATAATGGCTAAAGCAGACAGGTGGCTTCCTTTAGATTTAGGATGGGACAGCCAAGCAGAATGTGATACCCTCAGGTAAACCTCTGCACTTGGACCACATCTCTCCACAGAATCCATCAGAAAAACAAGTCAATGGTTGTGCTGAATTACTGATTTCTTATTTCAACCCCAATTTGTTCTTGCTGATGAAACAGAAAAGCTCCCCATACAAGCACTAACTCCTGAGGCTAGCACCATCAACATTTATTTGCAGATCCAAAATTCTTACTTGTGAAGTCCAGTGGGATGTCCTTGATGACAATACTCAGCTGGGCCGGAATGATCTGTAGCTTTGTCTTCTCTGGTCTGCATTAGGAAGAGAGGAACGAGATGGTGAATCGTGAAAGTTCAAGTGCTGAGCCCATCAGCAGGGCTTTTAGTTACCTCCTGAGTGTTTTAGAAATCGTTATCTCATGCTTATATCTACTGCTTAAAAATGTATGTTAAAAGGCTGTTCGGCCTCTGCACCAGGCTTACTTCTTATACTCTGCTAATAGCTTCAGCATATCTTCATTTGAGAGTTTGCCACTGTCTTGCTTGTACAAGGGTGAGAATTTTCCTTCAGCATCAAGAGTGCCCTGGGAGTCTTTGAACACGGGTCTGCAGAAAAGAAGAGACACATTCCCTAAGTGATGGTAAAGATGCAGGCACAGGAAGATCAAGCTTCAGAGCACACATGGCAAGCTGCACACCACCAAATCCCAGTCCACTATGACAGTCATCTGGCGTTCCCATGTCATTACTGCCCCCTGCATCAGCACCAAATGGCACTTTAGCAACAGGAGGCAGGGACAGAGAACTGAACTTGCCTGTAGGGCCTTCTTTCAACATGAGTTTTAATGGAGTTAACACTGAAATAACAGCGATGGAATACAGTCACTATCTCCAGTTGCTCCCAAGACCATTAATTAAAGCAGAGTCAGAGACAGAGGTATAACTCTGCTGATTGTCTCTGCTTTTGTCCCCTCCCTGGCGATGTATGGTGCCGGGGGGTAATTTCTGCACCAGTTCTCACAGTAGCATGGGACAGGGTAACCCAGCCACAGGGATGTTCTGCCTTGAAATCAGTAGCTGCAGGTCAGCAGGAAGGTTACGGTCTTCCCAGCACTGTTTACTATTTAATATTTTGTTTCTAATTCTAGATAGAGTATTTCAGGCCAATCCATGTTCTGCCTGAGAAGTCAGGGCCAGATTCTGCCCTCTGTTGCTTCCACGCAGCCTCAGTGACTTCAGCAGCTTGGCCCTTAGCCCACTCAGCCTGATGCTGTCCCAAATCACTGACAGCAGCAGCTCCCAACACACCAAAACCACTGTCCGAGGCCACTGACCTGGCAGCCCAGCCAAAGGGCATCCGGTACTGCCCCAGACGGCTGCACACCTGCTTGGCCACCTTATGGACCTTCTGGGCTGTCTGTAAAACACGAGAGAGAAGGTGAGCATGTGCCACTGCTTCCATGCTGCACTGGGAAAAGAGAGGGCTGTGGTCTCCAGGGAGGAGATGCTCTGTATTTCACGATGCACAGTGCTGCACACGTGCAGCATAGCATGGCCTGAGGAGCTGATAGAAAATCCCTGTCGCTTCACATCATACACATTTATTACAGCACAGGCAGCAGAATGTATGGAGACCAGACTTTGCCAGAAAGCAGGTGAAGAGCGGCAGAAACATCCCACGTTACAGACCACGCTACTGTCCACAGCAGCATGCAGCATCACTAAGCAGACCCCCACACAGTCCCATCTCACCTTCCCTGGGTCCGAGTTCTTCATGTACGGTTCCGCACAGTGTGTAATGCTGCCCTGCAGCACCTTTTCCACACGGGCCACCAGGAAGATCTCTGCATGTGGGTCGGTCACAGAGAAAACACCCTACAACAGACAGGATGGGAGGCTGTCAGCAGGTGAGATACCCTACTTGTAGCACTGGGTTTGGCCCTGATTGTCCTCTCCCAGAGGGGACACAGACCCTGCTCTGGTAGCCACCATGGATGGGCCATGGGAGCTATCAAGGCTTGAGAATGGTCAGCTCCTGCAGAACTCTAGCTGGTGCCTGTGAACCCACAGTAGCAATCAGCCTGAGACTGACCGAAACATGAAGCTACTGCACAACCACAGCCTCACAGAGACACACAACGAGAGGGCAAAGTCAGTTCTTCACCCGTTTTATGTAGCGCAGGCAGGACTCAGGGATCCCGTGCACAAGGCTCTCTCCTGGCGTACGCCCCTTCACGTCCTCCACCTTGGAAGCTGACGTATCCAGCAGCATGTCACGGACAGGCGGAGGGTTCAGGTCCACGTGGAAGTCAGCAGAAATCTTGCAGTTATTTTTCAGGTCAAACAACGCCAAGCTGAGGAAAAAGGGCTCAACCTGCAAATGGAATCGCTGTATCAAGAAGTGCAGGGCACCAACTCAAGCTTTTTCACATGCACTGCCTTCCCCACCAGGCGTGCCTCCTTATCTGTTTGTTCCATTAGTTCAGTCCATCACAGTTTTCCAGGATTCTTACAATTCGTGCTTATTTGCTTTATAAATTCATAAGTCCATTTTTCCCCTTCATTATCTTATATGATCTAATCCATTTTAAAAAAAGGTTTTCATTAAAGAAATGGAGGGAGTTCTCTATAAGTGATAAGCTACAAGTTTGAAGTAAAAAATGATCCAAATCCATCAGTTAGAGCTGTTTAACCCCAGTAATGAGACAGAAAGTAACTTAAGAGCGTTAATGCTCACATGCTAGAGAACATCTCTTACTGCCTGAAGTCCATCAGCTCCGGATGGCCCATCTGCAGACACTGGGAACATTCCCTTGCTGCTACACACAGGGGCACAGAAGCAAAGTAGGTGCAAACCACCTCCCAGCCAGGAGAGGTAGCACCAGGCTGGGAATTCTATGTGCCAAATCTGCATCTCGGGGGCTGCTCTACAGCTGAAGGCTGTCTTGCACCAAGCTCAGCTTGCTCTGTAGCTACTGAACTTGACAGCACAATGCAAGTGGCAACAATTCCATGTGTTTGTTGTTCAATGATCCCAGTAGACATTGTCCACATAAGGATAAAAGTGAAGGCTTGAAGAGAGGCTGTAGCACATCCGAGATGTTACAGCATAAATTGGAGGCATTAGCTCAGGACTAAAAACATGCTGGTTAGGTCCAGCACTGGGCTGATAATATCAATCAAATCATATCACTCTGTTATCAGTAATGCATTCATCTGCTGGGAGGGACTGAAGAACAGTTTTGGTGTGCTGGCTGATCCCATCAGGACCGTGATACCATCAGCACAGACTGGTCAGCTGGTGCAGCTGCCTCCCAGCCCTGCCATGCTATCTGCTGCTCTGGGCACCCTTGTGTCAAGGGCTGACTCTGATGCAGGACATGGTAACAGGGAGGAGGTCTTGGGAAAAAAGACTGGAAGAGACCGGTCTGCTCAAGTCTGGCAGACCAAAGGCAGAGGAGAGATATAATTGCTAGCTACAATTTTCTGAGCCGCAGGCTCAGAAGATACAAGGAAAAGCTTTTTAGGCTAAGGCACAGCTTAGGCACAATAGCAAATGCATATAATAAAGTGGCTGTGAATACTATTGGTCTGCGAGACAGAAGATTTCAGAACAGGGAAATCCCTTACCATTAGAGGAAATGAAATAAAACACAGCAGTGGGTGGCTTGGAGATGGAGCTTAATTATTTACCAACAGAACTTGCATGGAGATCCAAAATATTGCAAACACACTCCTTGTTCCCTGTGCATCTGAACCTCTGGCTTCCTAGCAATCCCAATTCCTGGCAGGCCAAGGTATGTTAGGGCAACTCCATCCCAAAACATATTCTGGAACACCAGAATACCAAGGCAGGCAAACCCCACAAATACCCTGGGCCAGCAGACACCACCTGCCCAGGCCCCACCATAGCTCACGGCAGAATGGGACCCCTTTATCCATCCAGATCAACCTGCCATAGGTGTTTGTTGCCAGCAGACAAAGCAGAAAATGCCAGAGCTCTCCTTACATTTGTGGGTCCTCCCTCCGACTGGTCACTGAGCTGAGCGAGGAGGTTGAGGGACAAATCTTGGCAGCAGACCACAAAACGCCTGCTGCTCTTCTCCTCGAATGGCTTCACGTCCGGCTCCATCCCCGAGAAGTCAAGCCTCTAGACAGCAATCAAACAAATCTGGTCTCAGTAAAAAAGAAAATATACCCCCAGATAACGTTAAGGGGTCACACTACAGCCCGTACAGCCTTGACTGCTTTTGTTTAGGTGGTGCAAAAAGTACGAGACGTTCACGAATGAGTGCCATTTTGTGATGTTACACAGATGTGTTCAAGACATGAATTCATGGGGATGTATCAATTTTTAGCAGTCTGGTTTGTAGAGCACAGAAAACTAAACCTCAGAATGATTTCAGTTCCTTCCTGCTTTGCTGTAACCCTGGGGATCTTCCCAAAACACCATTTAGAGCTTGGGGAAGAAAGCGGAATATAAGCCGTCGTTACCCTCAGAAAAGTATCTTCCACTTTGAAGATTTGACTAGTTTAAGTGATGGTCCCTGTGCCTGAAATAGAGAGAAGGCACATGCTTTTGGGATCATGAACATCTTGAGCTGAAGGCATTTCTAGATGCATGGCAATAAGCGGTATGGTTAGCAACAAGGGCTGCCCGCAGAGCTGGCTGGGAAATCCAAACAGCTTTGGTTATCATCACACCCTTCCTAACCCAGCACATCCATGGCTAGTTAGTTCCTCAGTGCCCACCCTTCTCATAACCTTCACCACTCCCACTGCCCTGGGCACCAGGGACACAGCTACCAATCCCCCTAAACATCAGCACATCTCTCAGTGACAATCTGGCACGGCTCTGTTTGCTTTCTCCCCCCTCCAATTCCACAGAACCCATTTGCAAAGGTGGGCACGGATATCTCACAATCAAGCAATTTGTGCAAAACAGGGTGCAATCGTTCATCTGATTCTGAGAAAATCTTCCCACTGTTTTCTCCATTTCCCTTCTATGAGGAAAGTACACTGCGGGTGTATGTTCCTGCTCCCAGTTTCCTTAGCAGCAGGCACACAGGCACGCACACACTGCACTGACTGGGAAGGTGACTGTGGATGTCCAGCCTCAGAGCAGATCTGACTGACCCACACCATGATGTGTACGTAGGGAGGGCAGAAAATCTAGCCAAAATTAAAACAAATAAGTTCTGTGTGCTACACTGAATGATATGTTCATTTTTATTATTTGATTAAATGATAGGAAACTTCTTAAAGCTTCTCTTGAAAAAAACCATCAAACCAAATCTCTCCTGGATGCCTCAGGACTATCTGTCAAATACCTGAAAGGAGTGCCAGTAAAAAACCTCATTTGGTACAATTAAACTTTTTAAAGCCTAGTTACATTTCCTTGTTAGACCAGGATGTTTTTCTTCACAGGTGTGAAGAGGCAAAAACGTGCCAGAAAGGGAACCAGAAACTAAGAAAGGGCTTGGAACAATTCTCCACAACCGTGTTAACAATTGCAGCTCATTCCACTGAAATCCCACAGCTGGGTCTTGGCAGAGAGCTCAGCAGAGAGGTCAAAGCTGAGCAGAAAACAAAGCAAATAGTGCACAATCCCCTAACTTTGGACATCAGAACAGTGCATGGAGTTTCTTCTGCTCGTACCTCCCTACGTGTGAAAACTCTGCAGTTGACCTCTAGCATCACTGTTCACTCCTCCAGATGCGCTGAGCCCATGCAGCCCTGCAGCTCTCCTTGCAATCCCACTTCTGCTGCTTCTGCCCCCACTGTGAGACCCTCCCAGAAGCCCAAAGGATGGGTTTGAGATGCAGAAACAAAATGCATCCCAGAAGCCAGAAAAGCTGGAGGGAGGTCACATGCGGGGCTGCTGCAAATGCTCCTTTTATTTGAGCTATCAAGTGAGCACTGATTTGTTCACACCTCATTGACAGGGACGTGTGCTGAACTCCTATCCTCCGACCTGCCAAAAAACATGCTGAACCTGCAGGCAAATGCTGTAGTTGTTTAAGGAAATAGGGGAGGCACGATGCCAAAGGAGCAAAACCTCACATTTGCCAACAGGGGAATGTTTACCTGGACTTCTGGGTCAAAAGAAAAGAGGTTTTGTCTTCCATCGTTTCTGCTCAGTTTGTTCAGCTGGTCTGTTTCTCTTCCATACTAGGACAAAGAAAAGCATTGATATTACCGCCTGGCCTCACATCCATTCAATGAAAGAATGGGAGCAAAATAAAATATATATGTTTCAGGCATCCTCTGTGACGGTGCAAGGCTTCCCAGCTGTATCCACCAACACCACTCAGGGTAAAGCAATGCAGCTCTGCCTACTGGGAAAGCAGACAGAAGTGGGCAGCCGCACTCTGGTTCATGCAGGAGATAGATGTGGTGGAGAGGGCTGGAGATGGGGCTGGGAGAGCGACCCCTGCAAACACAATACCTTCATCAGCTCTGGATGCATGCTTCTCTCCAGGCTTTCCAGGATGTTTTCTGATTTTCCCTGCGTGCTTGATTCATCATCTGCAAGGACACGAAAAGCAGATGTTCAAAACAACTGCGGGAGCACCATTCTATTTTCCTCTGCCAGAAAGCATCCTGCAATATTTGCTTACAATAGCACAAAAATAGTTTGCAGATAATTTATGGAGACTTTTCCATTTAGATGTAAGATCTTTCCATACGTTACTAATAGCAGAATGCACTATTAACAGCCTGCTAGGTTTTTCCAAAGCAGAACTTCAGCCCAGATCCAACTTTCCAGGGGTCTGGAAACACAGCCATGGATTTCCCATCCAGAGGAAGGGTCACGTTTCTCTCCACTTTTATCCTTCAGAATATTGTCTGCATTACACTAAGCCATTTGGCATAACATCCTTTGTCGGCCACAATTCTTTCTATTAATCCAGAAAGAAAAATGGATGCTTCAGCAGGCACCCTGCTTGCTTCCTGCTAGAGAAGGATGAAGGCAGGTCTTGATTTATAAACTGACCTTGTGCAGCTTCCACAGTATCTTTCTTCTCTTGCACCGAACTCTCAGTATTGCTCTGAATGATCTTTCTCAGAGTCACCAGCCACTCTTCCATCTCCTGCTCACTTTCAGCTGCAAGGTAGTGGCTGTACTTGTCTATTGTCTTGAGTTCAAATGCATAGCGGCGCATTTTGGGACACTGAACGAAGAAGAAAAGGCAAGTTCTGTGTGACACCTCCCTCAGCAAATCAGCACAGTACTTTCTGCAAAGCTCTTCTCTGCAAAAGCATTCTGAACTGAAATGCTACGACAGGGAGAAGAATCACCTCATCACACCACAAGGACCCTCCTCGGTACCTCTGCTGCAGTAATCACAGAGGGCTGTATGGTTGCAATCACGTGCAATACAGCTCCACAGCTGCCAGTTACTCTGAGAGTGGGATTAAGCCAGAATGAACCACAGACATTGCACTGAGGAACAGCAGCAAACTCCTCCTACGTCATTAGACCTTTAATATTTACCCAGAGAAGCCAGGAGCTGGATTTGTCCAACACAATGAGTAATGTGGCACATTTAGAGGAATCTATCTTAGAGGAAAGTGGTTCAGCATAATTTTCTGATCTCTGCCTTTAAACAGCACTTCCCAATGAGAAACCCAGGCAGATCTGATGCAGCTTGGGCAGTACATCCTGTACGCCACCAAGACATCTTCGCTACTGCGTTAGCTGTAATCAGAAAGATAAATGGAAATGCACAGCCCTGACTCATCTGTGCTGAAGCAAACAGCCAAAGTAACTCAAGCTGCCGTGTACCAGCTCTGCCACACTTGGTGCTTGGAGCTTCAGCACTGACAGAAACAGCAGAAGGCACAGCAGTGATGCATTGCTACACTTGGCTTTCAACCCAAGTTGAAGCCCAGTACAAATACCTACTTCTAAAACCTTACAGGCACTCTGGGAGTGGTACACCCAAAGGACTGCACATTTGGGTTAGTTGGTAAGTCCTTTCTTTCACCTCTCACTGTCAGAGTGAACATCTCCATCTCACAAAGCACAAGGCCAAGTACAGGCACACCTACCTGTACAACATCATTACAAGCATCCAGGAAAATACAGCCTTTGGATTCTTTTGAAATCTTCTCATCTTTGTAGGAATTAAGTATGTAGGAGCCATCTGTGAGTTGTGACAGGTAAAAATATCTCCTCTTGAATACCTGCAAAAGTACAACGTCTCACTCACGGAAGTACTCACTCAGTTGGATATCACAAGCAACAGTCTCAGTTTCTGCCCTCCTGCTACTGAGAAAATACCATTAACAAGAAGCACTGATGACCCTCGAGTGTTGTAGATGCACCCCTCTGAGAATGACTTGGTTTTCTAATGAGAGATTTTGTCATCTGCTTTAATTTTCACGTCTTTGTTGTTATTATGAGCTTGTCCATCTAAAGCAAAGCCCCAGGGCTTCCAGCTCTTCTCAGCTGGCTCCAGCCTCAGCTATCTGCACATGGCAAATCCAGATCAGAGCAACAGATTCATCCTGCCCTCCAGCAGGTATTTCTAGGGCTTTTCTTTTGACAAAGACCTCAGAATTACAAAGTAAGTCTCCAGAAGACTTCGGGACAGACGTGTGGAAATTCCTAGCACTCAAATGCAAACCAAAGAATCCTGCAATCCATGCAAGTGCTCGTGGTTTCATTTACTGTGGTTCTGTGTTGCCATTTTTCCTAACACATCTATTTTCATGAACTAGCTTTGGCTTAGCGTGTTCAGTCCTCACCTCAAATGCAGTAAGTTTGAGAGAGGTATTTGTATGTCTGAGTTATTGTTATGAAGACTGAACTAATCAATTAGCCAACACGCTCTCCAGCTTTCCCTCAGAACACCTTCCTTCACACTTGTCAGCCCACAGACACTGGGCTATAATTCAGGAGAGCATTTTGGCAGCAATTAAGACAGCACCATATGCTGGCAGGTGTGTGAGGCACGGGGTGCACCTCGCAGTGGCTGGATATCACTCTTAGCAGAACCACGAAGCACCCCAGGGTGAGCAGCATCGCAAAGCTTGAAGTGTTCCCTCTGTTCTGAATACACGGAACAGTTACAAAAGAACACAACGTTTTTCACTCCAGATGGGAGACTAGCAGTAACTCTGTGCCCCCATCACTGCTGACACAATCACATGTTCAATATAACCACTTGCTCATTTGCATGGAACTGGGAGGGAGCACTGTGCCTAACCCCTCTGAATGGTATCCTCTGGCATCATTTAGATGAGTAGCTTGCTGCAGAGACTGTAATTACCAATAAAGCAAAGAACCTCACTGCAGCCATCCCTCAGCTGCACAGCTGAGGATAACGACACAGTATTCTCTCTGTGCTGTAAGAAGGCAGCTGCATGGTGGAACATCGGGCAGGCTTCTTGCCACGGCAAAAACCTGTGGTGGAACTATTAAAAATTTCCACTGCAAAACCTAAGCAATGTCGGGCCAGATTATGTGCAAGGGAGAACAAGAGACAAGGCAGCTGTTGCCTTGAGGTCAGTAGTGCTCTGTCTTCTCAGTGACATCATCCCCGCTTTTAGAGCAAAGACTTGTCATTTCAATTTAAGGCTGCTCTCTGTACATATTTCCTACCAGTAAGGAAACCATCAATTTAGAGAGTCTTCTTTGCAGGGCAGCTGTTTGTTATTTAAATTGCCTTCCTCTTCCTAGCCTCTGTTGCTCATTGTGAAAACAATCTTGGTTTACTTAAGCACACTTTGCCTTCTTGCTCAGCTTGCCTGTTGTGATTTGAAGTGCATTGGGCTTAAATTCTGAGAAGGGAAGGATCAAAAGCTGTTTCCAGACTGCATTTTCCAACCCATCTTGGGATGCCCTGCAAGAGGGGTGGACACACCCAAACCTGAAACCATCCCTGCACTCCCACTGCTTTTAGAGATGGGATCTGAACTTAAAAGAGGTTGTGTCTTGTTCACAGTTAACCTAACACGGGATAAGTCTCACCCTCATGGTAACAGTGATCGTGCTGTTGACATTTGCTTTGTGCAGCCAGCCTTGCTTTATCACACCACCCTTCTGGGAGCACAGTGATGAGGAATCCTGAAAGAAAGCAAAAGACCAGAAAAAGAGCAGGTCAGCTTAACTGCCTCCCATGTAAAATCCCCCTGGGACACAAGGGTATGTCTGCACTGGAAAGCAATACTGTTAACCACAGTGACGTAGTTAGCCCCATAGCGTAGAACGCACACTTAATATGTACAGTGTTATCACAAGAAAATTCAGAGTCATCTCTTTCCAACAAAGAAACAAGCTAGTTTGGGTCACCCTTCAAAGGAAAAAATACATCTATGCTGACAGAGCTGCACAGGGGTTTTGCAATGAGGAAATGCATGTTGGTCCTCAGGCAGTATTTCAAAAAGCTGGGGAAGTGGGACATTTTCTAGATGGTCTGTTTGGACAGTTGCAAAATGCAGCACTTTGGATTTATTTCATCATTTCCTTTTGCATAAATCAACTTTCCATTTTAAATTGAGGCAAAAGAACACCCAACCCAAATAGCTGCAACGTGACTGACTCGTTTCACGTTCATCAAACCAGAAAGTTTCAAGCGACCCGGCTGTGCTGTTCCAGGTATGTTGGTGGGATTTCTGCCTTTGGTCCTGCCTCGTGCTCCCAGAAAGGGAGAGAAGCCCTCCACCCATACCTGGCAATGACCTCCACAAGGGACACAGGGAAACGAGACGAAACTTGCCCTGTCCCTTCCAGTGACTCAGCAGCAGAGGTGGACCTGGACTATCTGCCAATGAACTATCAAGGCACTGCTTTATATCATCTCCTGCATCCGAAACAGCAGCTTTTCAACTCTTCTCTTGCCAGACTTCCAATTAAAAAAAGTTTCTGATGCTTTATTTCCCTGGGTAAAACAACCCACAGTTTCTCCTTCATAATGCTTCAACTTTTTTCATCCAGAGAATTAAGAGGATTCTTTTACATTAATTTCCATTGCATATCCTCATGTAAATGTTCTGTCAGGAAACTGTAACAGAATCCTTTAGATACGGCCAAGCCAAAAGACATAAATGCCAAAATACTGCCAAGGTACTTGGAATACTCCTCCATTACCAACATCGGTAACTGCATTTGTTTGTGTATTTGGGACACCGATCAGAAGAAAGCAAACTCTCCACCACGTATGGATAGCATATCTTTGTCTCTTTAGTTTTTCAGAGGCATGCTGATAAGATACCGCACAGCTCTGTCTCCGGCCAAAAGTAGATACTATTAAGGAGGTAACAGCTCAAGTGAACAACATACTACCAACATGGCCAAAAAATTAAAGCCAGATTTGACAATACATTTCCATCTAGGAAAAAGCCATCTCAGTCCAGGCAAGAAGTGTGCTGGGACATACATAACAGTTACTAAAAGCATGCTGAAGTAACTCTCCCAAACTACAGCACTGCAAGAAAGAAACTTCCCTGTTCCTAAGCCTGCTCCTCAGCAGCATCTCAGTGCCATGCAGATCTTAAACAGCTGGACTCAACTCCTTACACTGTAATCTAAGAATTCTTAATGCCAAGTGTGTGAGTTAAACTTCACATAGGAAAGTGCTACCCTCCTTCTGCAGAGAATGTGATATGCACAGTAAGTAAGAACTGCAGATTATGAGGCAGAGCACAAGCCTTTTTAAGGAGAGGACCCTGATATAGTTGTATCTGTGTCACTGAGTTAATCTGTGAGTCATCTGTGTTAAATTATGGCCATGAAGAATTTTACTTAGTTTGTCAGTTGGCTTCTTTTTTTTCTTTCACTCTCTTGTTGCTGCACTGAATCAAGTGGAAAAGCCATGACAAACTTGATGGCTCATCCTCCACCTAATTTAGGAGACTCTGGGCTCCAACAGATTATCTTGTCCCACTTTCAACGGAATCAATGTCTCAGTTTTGGCCCCATACATGTAGTATGAAGCACCTCACCAGAAAACCACAGCTGGGAAGCGAATCCTGACTTTGCCTTGTGAAATCAGCTTTTTAACACATCTTAGAGTGGAATATGGAAAACATTTTCTCCTTACCTCATCTTTCTCAAAGTCTTCATCGATTTCAAACACGTGGCTTGGAATCTTGTCTGGCCTGAAGGATTTGCTGAAATCACAACACATTTGAATTGTTAATGACCGGGAAACACAGATCCTCTACACCAGCTATCCCATGCCAGTTGCACTAGCAAGTTCTGCAGAAGATGCTAGGAGACCTCCCACCCCTTACAGCTGGAGAGAGCCAACATCTGAGTGCACCTTGTGGAAGCCAAGTGCAAAGACCATGCAACTAGCTTTCCCTGTTTTAGCTGTTTGTCTCTGCAGAGTTTGTGCTGACTTGCATTTGTGCAGCACTGAGATGCAGCAGGGCCATCTGCCTCCCATCTCGCTAAAAGAGAAGCCAGATCAGGCTGCAAGATTATCTGCAAGTCTTCATATGATTTGATCAACACTGTTGCTCCGTTGCTGCCTCACTTCCCTTGCAGGCTCTTCAGAACAGATCTACTTGGACTGTTTCTCCTAAGCTTGATCAAACCACAGCCCTATGACCACACATTGGTATTCCAAGGGAGTGTGACACTTACCATGGCAACATCCGAAAGTCTCCTGAGTATTCCTCATATTTGTAGTTCACCACGTGCCAGTCGGAGCTGTAGGTTTTAATGCACTGGAAGGAAAACAATGGAGTTCTTTGAGAGCTACTGCAAGCACAACAAAGCCATGCACAAGTCCAAAATGTTTCTGCTGGGTGAGGTAAGCAGGGTTGCTTCACTTATATTGTGCTGCCACACAGAATTTCATAGGAAACTTTT
>PPHD01016005.1:0-15784 GCA_002909625.1 Bambusicola thoracicus
TTTCTTTTCTTTTCTTTTCTTTTCTTTTTTTCTCAGAATGCAGGTATTACTGTTCAGATAAGGTGGTTTCACTCAGCTCTTTGCTGAAGAATGCTGTTGCTGATGGACACTACAGCAATGATGCTGAGGCTCTTCATCTCATCAGGACTGTTTGCCCATCTCTCCCTGAGTCCCGTTCTTTTTAATAATCAGAAGAAGGTTTCTGATGATTTTCCTCTCTGTAAGTAGGAGAAGCAGTGGCTAGGAAGGTAAGATGCTAAGAAGATTTTCTAATTTGTGAGGTGAAATCAAATGATGTATGGAATCAAAAGGAAAATTTGTACCAGTACTTGAAGATGAAAAATGGCTCACAGATTTAGCATTTTTGGTGAATTTGAACACTAATTTATGTGATTTAAACATGCATCTTCAAGGTGAAAATCAACTTATCTGTTCTGTGTTGTAAATTGTTTGTGCATTAGTTTAACAAAAACAAGGATAGATATACACTAGCTTTATGCTTTAACTCTTTAAAAAAATACTTTAAAAAAAAACGTTTAAAGAAAAGAAAGAAAAGAAATTTTGTTACTTATATACATTAACTATATTATATATTCTATATGCAACCCAAGACAGTTCTGCTTCACTTAATGCAGATTAGGCAAGCCAAAAGATTGGATTCCCATGATCTATGTGTTTGTAATTCTACCAAAAATAGCATGCATTTGCTATATTTTGACTATGAGGAGTATCAAAATCTCTTGAACTGTGCAGTGGGAATGAAATACCAAATGAAAACCCAAAGTACAAAGCAACGCAACAGAATTCATAAATTAATCCCAAAACCACAGAATCATGAAAGTTGTAACCCTTCCCCACATGCCCACTGACCACGTCCCTCAGTGCCACATCCACATGGCTCTTGAACACCTTTAGGGATAGTGACTCCACCACCTCCCTCAGCAGCTTGTGCCACTGCCTCACCGTTCTTTCAGAGAAGAAATTTTCCCTAATATCCAACCTGAACTTCCCCTGGTACAACTTCAGGCCATTCCCTCTTGTCCTATCACTAGCTACCTCATAGAAGAGACTGACCCCCACCTTGCTACAACCTTCTTTCATATGGTCGTAGAGAGTGATGGCATCTCCCTTGAGCCTCTTCATCTCTAATGAGTCCCCATAACTTCAGCTGCTCCCCAAAAGATTTGTAATCCAGATTCTTCACCAGATTGTTTTCCCTTTTGTGGACATACTCCAGGGCCTCAATATCTTGCTTATAGTGAGGTGCCCAAAACTGAAAACAGTATTTAAGGTGTTTCCTCCTGAGTACAAGGGACGATCACTTCCTATGCTATTTCTGATTATTTCATGTTTGAATGTTAACTTTCTTTTAATGTTCATCTTTCAACTTTATTTATATACATAAATTATACATTCTGTGTTTGTAATAAATGCATTGGAGAACAATGCTGTAATGTAGTGAACTTCCTTCCCACATTTTAAATAGTTCATGAATATTGTAAAATAAATAAAATCATAAAATATATCACTACTCTTTCAGTAAAAGCCCTACCTGTCAATGGCAACTGGAAAGGAAAATCTGGTTCTTATTTTCACAAGTGTAATTTGTTTTGTTGCTTATATGCAAGAATAGAGAAGCTTCCTAAGAAATAAAACAATGCCAGGAAAATGTAATTATAAAATCGTAAATTGTAGCATGGCAAAATAATATGTTCAGACATAAAACTCAACATAAAAACATAATGACTTAGATTTAAAATCAATTAACTTCCTCTATTCTTTAATGCTTTGACTTGCATTAAAATTTTGTGATTTGAATATTTTAACCCAAAAGAACTGTCTTCTCACTTGCTCTGCGTCTAGCAAAATGTGTCATTATTTTCATCTGCATCACTTAATGCAAAAACAACTGGCCTTAAAATTTGTCCTTTGCTAGTAGTGATCTAATGTTAATTCACCTTTATAGCTTATATGAGAGGTGCATACACTCTTACTGCTTGAACTAGAGATGGATACAGAAGGCAATAGTTTGCATTATGTAACAGTGCTAATAAATGGACACTATGTAATAGCATTTTCAGGTACTACTGCCTCTCTTAGAAAATGCATGTCAGAAATAATCCAACTTCTTTTTCAGTTAGCAGAGGGGAAGTCTGGGGGCTGTAGTTCGAACTGAACCAAATGCCAGTTTTGCTAGTTGGGTCTTCAGGCACACTCTTAGTCATACATATGCTCTGAGAGTAATGGTATTCTTTTTCAGATACATGGCTTATCTGGTCCCTTCTTCCTACTGAGAATCTCAGTCAGAGAATTGAATGGTTGTGAAAAGAATGTATAAATATTACAAGTCATTATTTATTTGACAGTCAGTTCTCCCCGTAATACTACTTTCAGGATTATGTCAGAAAAGACAGAAACGATGAGCTCCTTCCCAAAATATATTTAAAAATAGACTACAATGTTGATTTATAAGATGCAGAATGTCAGCAAAATGCAAAGCAGATTATTGCCAAAGCTATGGGTCTGTATGGTATTTTCATGGAGGAATAGTGATCTACAGTGGAATAATCTATGGCCAGTAAATTATTATATAGAATCATAGTATAGTTTGGGTTGGGAGGGACCTTAAAAATTGTCTAGTTCCAATACTTTTGCCATGGGTGAGGATACCTCTCACTAGATCAAATTGCCCAGGACCCCATTCAAGCTGGCCTTGCACACTTCCAGGAATGGAGCATCTGCAGCTTCTCTGGACAGCCTTTTTCCAGTGCCTCACTACCATCTGAGTAAATAATTTCTTCCTAATATCTAATATAAATCTGTTCTCTCAGTTTCAAGATATTACCCCTTTTCCTACCACTTTATTATCTGATAGACTTCTCTAGCTTTCCTGTAGGCCCCTTTTAGGTACAGGAAAGCTGCTATGAGGTCTCCCTTGAGCCTTTTCTTCTCCAAGTTGAACAACCCCAACTCTCTCAGCTTTTCCTCATAGGAGAGGTGCTCTAGTCTTTTTCAGTCTTTCTCAACAGGGCTGCTCTCAATCCATTATCTGCACACCCTGTATTTGTGCTTGAGGTTGCTCTGACCCAGATGTAGGACCTTGCACTTAGTCTTGTTGAACTGCATGAGGTTCACATGGGAGCACTTCTCAAACCTGTAAAGGTCCATTTGGATGACATCCCTTCTTTCCAGCACGTCAACAGCACCATACAGATTAATTTCCTCTGTCTCTTCCTTTTTTCCTGTTATTTTTAGTGAAGATGAGATCAGTTGTTGCCACATTCTTTGTCTCTTTGTCAGCTCTGCAGCAGTTAAATGAATCTCAACTGGGATGGTGTGAGGAGCAGCGTACTAGAGTTATCCTCAGAGAGAACGCAAAGAGATGAGACAATTTATTTGACCAGCATTATCTTAGCAAGGGTTCTTTAACAAAAGACCCCACTTTACGTGTGTATGACATAGAAGAAGAATGTATGAAAATAAAACCAGGAAAAAAAAAAAAAAAAAAAAAAAAAAGGAAGCAGAAGTGAATAGAAATAAATGAGATTTCTAATGCAAAATCCTGGTCTCCTAGTCTGAAAGTGGCTATAAATCTGTTCAGAGTAAGTTTCTTTTCTGAAGGTACAGCAAAGTCTCAGAAGAGAGGTTGGCACAGAATATTGTAATACTATAACACATCGTGATCAAGGACAAGTATTCCAGTATCAGCCTCTTGTGAAACTGTTTTCTGAGACCTTAAACATTTTCCTTTCATTGACTATCTACAAAGAAGGGTGCAGCAGCTTCTCTCACCTGCAAATGAATACTGTTTTCCACTGCAACTAGGACACAGTTTGTGGTGATAAAACGGATTATATATAATTTAGACTTCATCATTTCGGCTTCAGCTGCCTGCTGAAAAAAGTACTGAAACCCACTCCTTTCATATGAAACTTTTCTTTTTGTGTGTGTTCTTAAAGCATGTTTGTCTGCATTTTATCATTATATCATATTGAAAGAAAGAAAAAAAGACTAAATTGAATATGAGAAATATTTCTATGATATATGCATTATGCAAATGATCTTTTTACTACAGATGCTGATCCATGCCGTACTGCGGGAGCAGTTTTTAATCTTGAATTGTTCTGTTACAACTCAAACTGATACAAAACTCCTTAGTTTGCATATAGTAAGCAAAATTTCATTATTATTTTATTTGTAAAAGCAAGCCATCTCAGTAACTTTAAAGAAGATATACTAAGTTATTTACACTGATCAGTTAGTATCATCACAAAAAGATGTCATTCAGAATATAATATTTATTTTAATAATCTTTAAAAATAAATATACTATCTTTGAGTGTAAAAAATGTCATAAACTCCAGAATAATTAAAGTACAAAAGGACCTCTGGGGGTCTCTGGTTCTGTCTCTTACCTAAAACAAGGTCATGTATGGGATCAGATCAGGACTTTTTCTGGTTAGGTCTTGAAAATCTCAACAATGAAGCCTGTATAGTCTCTGGGCTTGACTGTCCCTTATGGGGAAAAAGTTTCTCTCTGTATCCGGTGTGAACCTCTTTGTTTCAGTCTATGCCTTTTGTCTCTATTTCCTATGCACCATCAGTTCTATCTGCTTTTTGGCATCCATGACATTACAGACAGGCAGCCACTAAGATTCCCTGTAGCTCTCACTTCTCTAGGCTTATCACTGATTCCTCCATTCCTCCCTGCAGGGCAAGTACCCCAGCTCGTAAATACCTTGGTAACTCTCCCAAGGCCTTGATGTACTTTATCACTGTCTTTCCTTTGATAGTGGATCTCAGACTGGACAAAGTATCTAGATGCAGTCTAACCAGTGCTGATTAAAAGAGTGCAAACCCTTCTCTTAGAGTACCAGTTGTGCCCCTTTTAATAACATCCCAGGACAGTGCTGGTTATCTTTGCTGTCAGGGCAAGCTGCTGGCTCATTCTTTGCTTGGAAAGCAGGAAAACCTGAAAGTAGTTGTCCCTTGCAGGGCATCAAATCCATGGGCATACAAGACTGTGCAAGGCTGAACCAAGGTGGAATCACTACTGGCAAAGTCTAGGCTGTCAGACAGCTTGACCAGCTCAAGTGAGCGTACTGTTTCTTGGCCAATGGAAACTGGAAGCTGTCATCTGAGAGGTGGTGAAAGGGGACAGACTAGGGATTGTTAACTCTTTGATATACCCATCCCAGTTAGTAAATAAAAATCCAAAGTTTTATTTCTGTGTTCTTGAGTGGTGGGGTTCTGTCCTAAGAGTTACTCCATGACATTTGATGAAGAATGAGGCTACGGGTGTCTCTGTTATGGAGCTGTCCTGTTATTTTGTCAGCAATGCTTGCATTGCTTTTACGTGCCATTTGGTCAGAATCATCTTGGTGTACTGATGGTGTGCATTTTTACTGTTCACTGGGTTCAGTGGTTCAAGTAAGATCTCAAGCCTCAGCCCATGCCATTCATTGGTCTGAGTATGTTTGTTGCCCCTCAAAGTATGGACTGTGTCAATCCAGGTAGCACTTGGCATGCCTGTGTGACACCCGTCCTGAAGGTGTACTCACTGGCTGTCTGGTGAAGCATTTTGCCTTCTGTTTGCTTGTTTAGGAGGACGTATTGGGAACAAGCATTTGTGTGAGCCACCTCTGTGAATATTAGATGCATTTTTTTTATTATTCTGGTGGGTCAGAAATGTGTGGTGTCTGTGTAAAAGATGCCAGCATTTGCCATGGAAATGGATGCAAGTGTGACATCTGCTAGTATGCATCAAGCCTGATTAGCTAGTGAGTAAGAACAGGAAGAGACCGTTTGTATCATTCCTGTTTATGTGCATGCTGTTTATGTGCATGTGCTGCCTGCAAAAGCACAGTTCTCCTGTCTCAGTACATCTGTTAGTGGCTGGCTGTGTTTTTGCCTGCCTTTCATAAACATATGTTCAGCCCTACCAGGCTGCAGGAGGAAAATTACCCTCAAGTCTCAAAGTTTTCTGGACTCATTAATTCCTTAACTTGCCATATACATTCCCAGGGTGATGGGTATAGGAGCCCCAGTGTGAGAAGGTGACTGATCATTTTGCAAATGTTCCCAAAGTGTTAGAATTTGTGACCGAACAGTATAGCAGTCACTTTAAAGAGTATATTCAGTGTCTCTAGAAAATAACAGAATGCCACAATTATGAAAGCATCGAATTGTGTTGGCTCTAGAGCAAGCAGAGACCAAAGGAAAACAGCTTAGAACTGAACTAACTATGAACTGTTCTTCCCTGGAGATGTCCCAACATGTTTAAAAAAAAAACAAAACAAAACAAAAAAAAAACACAAAATCAAACAAACAAAAAATCCTGAAGCACAAACAGTTCAGTTGAAGGTAACAGATTAATGTAACTGTGTAAATGTAAAATAAATGTTTTTATCAGTAACAGCTAGTCTTTGGAATAATAATAATACTCCTAAAATACACTAATTCAGTTGATACAGTGCATGTTTTTCACTTTTTCATTTTATAAGATAACTCTCTGAAGAACAATAACCTGAAGAGATGAAACCAACCGATGACTGCTGAAACATTTCTTAGGACTAGTGGCTAATGAACCTGAAAAAATAGAGAAACAAAATGGCTTAACACCTTAATGTGAAGAGAGATTTCTAATGATGGAAATGTTCTAGGCTGGATCACTAAGATAAGCATTAATAACAATCTCCTGTTATTTTTCTCTTCTATACGTAGCGCATAAGAATAAATGACTCCTTCCAGTCCTATGGGTATTGTTAATGACAAGCTGCTTGGCTTTGTTTTTCTACCTTTCCTTATTTATTTCACTTACTATCATATCTAGGCAGTTTCAGAGAGTTTTATAATTTCTTGTCAAATCTGTCTTGATCACTTATCATTCAAATGGATGTTTAATATCAGGCTTCAGTGCTCACAGACCTTTTCAGGACTCAGAAGCAGGTATTTTACATCCTGAATATATAGTTATATGTAAAACACTCTGAGTTAACTGTCTCATGGCCCTTATATTCTCTTGAATCATCTTCTAATTTCTATTGAAAAAAAGAGAATATTTAGTTAAGGTTGTAGGCAAAAAAATAAGTGCAGAAGGTATATAGTGTATGCAACACATAGCCATTACACTGAGTCCTAAATAAGCCTGAAGGAAGACTGAACAGTAGTGCTGCAAGGAGTCAACAATCTAATTTATCTTTGTGAGCTCCCAACTCCCACATAGTCAGTACCAGGTACATGAATAAACAATGCAAACAAACTCACTGAATAAAGAAAGGAAAACTGAAAACCTGCACTAATTATCAAAAAGTAAACACTTCATACCCTGTCACAAAAGGGTTATGAAAAAGTAGTATGGAGAAGAAGAAATGGTTTTAAAAGTCTAAAAAGCAGAAATTGAGCCATTGTTATTATATGCACAGTCTATTCTGAGCAAAACATTTTTGTCAGATCACAGTGCTGTATCTTTTTTTTTTTTTTTTTTTATGTGCAGTTTGGAAAAACAGAGCAGTCTCTGCTTCACTGTGCTGATTGTTTTGTCTCATGCATGACCGTGTCTCTAAATTTGCCACCCACAGCCCTGACAGCCTCTCTACCCTCTATCACTCTCATTTTAAAAAATAAAATCTCTGTTAGATTACGTCTCCAGGGCAGACACAAAAGCAAATGCGTAGAGATCCCTGATCTGATCTATAGAAGCTATCTTGTACACTAGTGGGATTCTAGTCTTAAGAGCAGAACACCAATTCGTGTACCCTGCAGCTTGGCTTGGCTTCGCACCCTATGCAGCACTTTGTGCTGCCACAGCCAAATTGGTACTGATACTTTAAGTAAGTGTCGCAATATATCTAAGTCAGTTTTATGCTAACTGCAGTCACTGCTACAACCTCAGCATTGGCGCTCCCTCTTTTACAGCCTGCATATTCAGTCACCACTTCATGTATTTGTTCTTCTGCTAGGCTATTTGCTCTTCTTTCACATACAAAATAAATTGCAAATGTTCTTTTATATTCACAAGTAATTTTTTACTTTCTGGCTTCCTTATTTCTGTATCATGTAATATGTGTTACAGAACATTGCTGGCTAGCCCCTTATTGTAAAGCTGTAAAGATATAGAGGGTCTCTATTTCCATTATCACATTTAAGTACTTCAGAAGAAGCCAGGCATTACGTATTTTGAATACTTACTAAAACATCTTGATCCTTAAAAATAATTTGGTGTCTTTCACTATCTTTTTTCCCACTTTACACTGGGGCTGATAACTTTTGGAATTACATGAAACCTAGAGAACTGGGAAAATGAGCCAGAGAGAAAAATGTATTTAATTTTCAGATAACAAAGCAGTCAGGAAAAGGACTGGGTAAGTCAAGATAGTAAAAGCATGGAAAGGTTGCCTTGCCCTCTCTAAACACTTGGAGAAATTGTTTCATAAAGAAATGGAAGAAAAAATGCATTTTGTTAAGTTTATTTTATTTCTGTGCAGAGGAGGGGGTGAAACTGCTAAGAAAAGAAGCAACATCATTCATCGCAAGTATTTAGGAATGTAGAAGCTATAATTTCATATGTAACTTTGAAAATTTTGTCTTCTAATGCTTTTTTCTTTTTTTTTCTAGAGTGAGTTCACTGTGACATTCAAATGCAGCCAAAATCCAAGAGGCAAGAAAGTAGGTAGGTAATATAATATGATTTAGTTAGGAGATTCAAGTATATTCAAGAGAAAATAAACCTGTTCAAGAAAAAAAAGTACTGTGACATTGTAGTACAGAACCATAATTTTCATCGCAACAAAAATATGGTAAGTATTATAAAGTATTTAATTTAAGAAATCTAAATAGAAATAAGAAACCAGATGAGGAAGTGAAACTGAGTGAATTCTGCACTCCTAAATATCTCCAAAATATTTAATTTTATTTTGAATGTGTTAAAGGGAACGAATAAACAACATAAAGTTCATTTAGAAGACGTTTTTCTTGAAAGTTTGCTTCCTGCTTCCCCAGGAAGTTTAGTATGTCTCACAAATACCCCTGATTTCCCAAGCTTTATACAGAACAAAACAATAGTAACTATAAAATAAATATGAGAAATTAAGTTTTAAACATAACCACTTCTATATTCGTATATGCTTTACTAGATTGGATTTGTTGGATTATCCCCTTGGGAAATACAGCAATTAATTCAAAGGTTGTGTTGAACCTTGCTTGTGTTTGCAGTGGGTCGTAGATGTTCTTTCTCTACTAAACATTTTCTCCTAAGTCATGAATTCATGATTGTTTGAGATCACAGAAAGTTTTTTGTGAGGCAGTGGGAGAGAATAGAGGTGTTGTTAGAATCAATTCCCTGCACTTGCAGGTGGTGATTGTATGAAAGTAAAATATAAATAGAAAGTAAAAAACATAAAAATCCAATAACCTACTATTCTCTGTAGATAGCACAGATTCATTTATACTACAGGATAATAACTTAAGACTATAGTAGAGGAGACTCCAATGCATTAAGACAAACAAACAAAAACCTCCTTATTTAAGCAGGAGAGACCACTGCTGGTGTTTGGGTTCTCCCCAGATCTAAGAAATTGTGTAAATGACAAAATGTTTTAAAGTAGAGGGCAATGTGCTACAAGGGGTAAAAACAGTCAAACCACCATAATAGTTCTTGCCTGTATTTGATAACCCAAGTTTATCCTACACCAAAAGCCAATCCCAGTTTGTAACTTAGAGGTTCTGTATACCTGTAGAAGTCTGTCCTATGTCTTGCCTGTGTCTGTCATTCAACATGTATGAATTACAAGGCTAATATTATTCCTTCTTTATTCTATAAATACCACTTGATAGACTTAAGACTGAAGTAACATCATATTTGAAAAGTCATGGATGTTAGGCCAAGTCTTCTGTGACTGAAAAAAGAGAAACATCACTGTCATTTTAAAAAAGGGGAAAAAGAAGACAGGGGAACTACAGGCTGGTGAGCCTCACCTCTTTACCTGGGTAGATTATGGAGCAGATCCTCCTGCAAATTATGTTAGGACACATGCAAGACAAGAAGGTGATCCAACACAGCCAGGATGGCTTCACCAAGGGCAGATCATGCCCTTGTGTGGGCACAAAACACAAACAAACAAACAAACAAAAAACAGTGGTGGCCTTTTATGACTGAGTGAAAGCATTGGCTAACAAAGGAAATGCGACTGATGTCATCAACCTGGATTTGTGCAAAGACTTTGATGTGGTCTCACACATCAACTTTATCTCTAAACTGAGGAGAGATGGATTTGAAGGGCGGACTATCAGGTGGATAAAGAATTGGTTGGATGGTAGCAGTGAGACAACTGTTATCAATGGTTCTTTGTCAAGATGAAGACTGATCATGAGTGGTATCTCACAGAGGTCAGTCTTGGGACTGGTGCCCTTCAACATTCTTCGCAGTGACGTAGACGGGGGATCAAGTATATCCTCAACAAGTTTGCTGATGACATTAAGCTGAATATTGCAGCAAATACAATAGAAGGAAAGGATGCCACCCAGAGGGACCTGGACAGGATCAAAAATTGGCCCACATGAACAGAATGAAGTTCAACAATGCCAAGTGCAAGATGTTACAATTGGGTCAGGGCAATCCCAGATATGTGTACAGAATTGGAGTAGAACTCATTGAGAGCAGCCCTGTGGAGAAGAACCTGGGGATCCTGCAGGATGAAAAGCTGGATGTGAACCAGAAGCATGTGCCTGCAGCCCAAAAGTCAAACAGTGTCCTGAGCTGCATCAAAAGAAGGGTGGCCAACAGGAAGAGGGAAAGCATTGTCTCCCTCTGCTCTGCCCTTGTGAAACCCCAGATGGAGTGCTGTGTCCAAGCCTGGGAACCTGATGTGCAGCTGTTGGAGGAGGTCCAGAGGAGGGCCATGAAGATGATCAGAGGGCTGGAGCACCTTGCCTATGAAGAAGGGTTGAGGGAGCTGGACTTGTTTAGCATGGAGAATGCTCCATGAAGACCTCTTTGCAGCCATCCAGTAGTTAAAGGCAGCCCATAAACAAGAGGGAGACTGACTTTTTACATAGTCTGAGAGTGATAGGACAAGGGAGAATAGCTTTAAACAAAAAAAGAAAAAAAAAGAAAAAGGAGATTAAGGTTAGATATTAGATGGAAATTCTTTACTCAGAGGTTGGTGTTGCACTGGATCAGGTTTCCCACAGAAGTCATGGATGCCCCATCCGTGGAGTCATTCAAGGCCATGTTAGATGGGACCCTGGGCAACATGATCTAGTGGATTACAACCCACTCCATGGCAGGAGGTTTGTAACGAGATGATGTTCAAGATCCCTTTCAACCTAGGCCATTCTATGATTCATATGAAATAGAATAGTGAGGGAATAAGTAAAGCAAGTATAGGAGATGGATCTCTCAAACTTCAGTTTAATACCTGTGTTTCTTTTCTGCTGCTTCTATGTTGCTTAATGTGCTGTATTTGAACTTTAAGAGTCTGTCTTGTACAACTAGTATGAAATGAAAATTGTACCTGAAACAACTCTCTGCTTTTTTCTCTGAAATAACGGAAATGAAAACAGAATTAGAACAAGGATAGTCAGAAAAAAATAAATAGTTAATTAAAGACACCGGTGGTTTAAAATACAATGTGTCTGAATTACAATGTAGATTTTTTTTTTTTTTTTTTTTTTTTTTGCTAGGCACTGGCTTGGAAATCCATCTATTAAAATATTATTAAGAGATTACTCTGTCAGAGCCAGAGAAGAATAAAAGATATGAGCATACAAAATTACAGCCTTGCAATTTATAGGTAATTTAATGGTGTTATATTTCAGTTTTTTGGAGGAGCTTAAAAAATGTTTGATCATTCCAAGATGATTATACAGATACAGTTTTCTTTAATGGAGACCTTGAGGTCTTGAAATTATATTCTTCATCCCCATCCTAAGCAATGTTATTTCTTATTTAAAAGTTCAGCATCATAAAAGAATTCTGTCTGATATTTAGAAAATACTACATTTATGCACACATACCTACGCATCTGGGCACAGGCACATGTAACATACTGACCTTTAATTTTCATACATTATGTTCATCACAGGTGATTTCCAGTACATACAGTTATCTGCAAAATTACTAATAGCCTGACATTTGTGGATGAGTAAATCTGAAAATTCTTTTTGATACATACCCGGTGACTAACACCAATTATACAACTAAACAATGCAACGATGAGTTTACTGAACAACAGAAAAGGAAATGTGAATAAACACAGTTATGTTATCCATTTCTCACTCTTTGATTAACCAGTTTCATGAATAACCCAAATAACATACATACTAAGTAGTTTACAGTAAAGTCTAACCTTTCTCAATTTATTATAGAACAGTCATACTGATGTGTTAAAACTGTTAAGAAGAGTTTTTTTGGACATAGCCAAGAATGGAAATTGAAAAGAGTTGAGTAACACATCTTCCAGCTGCAGCCATATGTACAAGGGCAGTTCCAAAAGCCATGCCTCCTTTTTTATTTTGTTGACCACAACATAAGTAGTAAATGTTAGTAGTATGGCAGTAGATTCTGAACCTTCTCACCAATATTCAGCTACATTTTGTTGCCTTGTGACAGATGACAGAAGAGGCACAGTCTGACAAAACTGTATCTGACATAGAAATCCGTATGAAGAAAAGCTGAGTCACTGAATTCCTCTATGCAGAAAAAAAAACTGTACTCATTGACATTCAGTGATGCATACTGGACATTTATGGAGACCAAGTGGTAGATGTAAGCACAGTGTGGTGATGGCTGGTGCTTTTCCAGCAGTGGTGACAGTGACAGTGGTTCACCTCGGCTGTTGCAGATTTTTATGAATGCAGCATGCAGGCTCTTGTTCAGTGCTGGAGAAAATGCATAGCTAGGGGTTGTGATTATGTTGAAAAATCGTGTTTTTTAGTTGAGAACTTGCTCTATCAAACAATGTTTTTGTGCTCTTTGTATCTCTTATAGTTAACACAGAAATAAGCAAGGATTTAATTTCAGAGCAGCCTGTGTACTTTTGAGAGGGCGGTTCAGCACTGCCCTAAAAAAGGTGTTTAGAGTAAAATTCAGAGCTTTTGAATAATGTGTCTGCAATGTTTTGGTGGGAGTCATAAGGAAAACAGGATTTCTTTCTTCCCAAGTTCTCCCATTTAAAATAGAATGCTAAAATATTTACTAATGTACTTCAGTAGATTAAAAAGTAAAAATGACTCTGTGGCATAATGTTTGGACTGTTGTCTACAAAGGAAAAGTTCTGGGCTTCAGATCCTCCTGCAAATCATTCATTACTTTGCATTAAATCTGTAGACAGCATTTTACAATGCTATGAATATGTGTGCACTGTTGTCAAAATACCTTCATTACATCAGAATTCAAGGTGGTAACTTAAAGGGAGCCTGAGCAGTACATTCCTTTATACTTTATCCTCGGTTGTGATGCAATCAAAAAAATTTATATAAATGTACAGCAAGTTCTTCTGATGTTAGACTAGAACCCATGGAAGATTACATGCTTGCTTTTAGGAAAACATAGAATAATGAAACTTGATATGCATCAAAGCAAATATTAAACAAAGCAAATACTAAGCAAATACCCAAGCAAACATTAAGAACCTATGCTAATTAACTGATTTTACCATTTATACTGGTGGCTTGTATTATTACAATCTATTTTATTTTCATTAGACATTATATGTAATAAGTTGAAAATGGCCAGAATGCATGAGCGGATATTCATAAATATTTGTGCCTCATTAGCACAGAGTACAGGAGTAGGAAAGCCAGCTGTAATCTGGGCTGACCTTTAATGGTCCCTTGCAACTCTGAGGATTCTGTGATTCTATTACTCTATGAAACTGTAGTATTTGTGAGCCACACAAAGTGCCATGTAGAATGTGATAATTGTAAATCTCTATGTAATGCTGACTAATTATTACAAAAGAAAGTATGTTGGGTTTTGCATATGCTTTTATTGAGTTGAAAGAAACTAAATGTAGTTTAATAATGTCTTCAAATTATTCTTAAAATGTTCTATTTGCTGTGCAGCTGCAAATATTCCAAGATTCCAAACAGTAATTTCATTTTTGTTATGTGGTGATTTTTTTTTTTTTTTTTTTTTTTTAATTTTAGATCTTTCTGGTGATTACTTTGAAGACATTTCAGTATAAAAATAACAAGTGGGAAATTTCAAATTGTACTTTATTTGCAGACTAGGTACACATTATTCTTTATAGGTTTCATTATACACCTACACATGCCTGTTCATCCTGGCAAATATTTTTTATATGATGAACAGAAGTACCACTAGTATTTCCTTAAAAAATAATTTTTTAGAGGCAAGGAGAAGAGACAGATTGTAGTATATAAGGAATAAGTGCAGTTATTAAACTTAAGATAGCAGCTTCTGCTCTAGGAATAAACGTTGAAAGGAAGTTTAAGTTGGATGCTTTTCTCTCATGTTCAGTACAACTGAAATTATCATCAGCACTGAAATGAGCATTTTGCCTGAAACTAGTATGTTCCTAATGAGAATACCTTTTTCTAACTAGCTGGCTATTGTAAAAGTAGCATCTATTGACACATTATGTCATGCACTTTGTATTTTATTTGCTTACTGTGTTCCTTTTAAAAAATAACTCTGGTTTGATTATGGAGAATCATGTAAATGAAAATTATTCTCATCTGGCTGGAGATGATCTCATAATGTGAAAACTTCCGGATGCACGGGGGAGAGAAGATGACTGGCAAAGGAAGTGGAAGGGTCACAGGGGTGAAATTTCTGACAGGCACAGCAAACAGCCAGGAAAACTTAGAAGCCACCAGGTTGAGAGAGCTAATCCCACCCTTCTATTATGTGCTGGTGAGATCTCACCTGGAATACTTCGTCCAGTTGTAGAGTCCACAGTATAGGAGAAACACAGACCTGTTGGAGTGTGTCCAGAGGAGAGCCACAAAAACAATTCAAGGGTGGAAGACCTCCTCTATGAGGATAAGCTGAGAGAACTGGGGTTGTTCAGCTTAGAGATGAGAAGGTTCTGGGGAGACCTGATAGCTTCATTACAGTATCTAAAGAGGGGGATATACGAATCATATAATCATGGAATCACTAAGATTTGAAAAGACCTCCAAGATCCTCTAGTCTAACCATCCACCTACCATCAGTATTTCCCCATTAAGCCATGCCCCTTAGTACCACATCTAAATGTTTCTCGAACACCTCTATGGACAGTCACTCCACTGCCTTCCTGGTCTGCCCCTTCCAGTGTCTGACCACTCTTTCAGAGAAGAAATTTTTCCTAATATCCAACCTGAACTTCTTCTGGTGCAACTTGAGGTCATTCCTTCTAGTCATATCACTAGTTATGTGGGAGAAGAGGCCAATCCCTAACTCACCACAACCTCCTTTTAGGTAGCTGTAGAGAGTTACAAGATCTCCCGTGATCTTCCACTTTTCTAGGCTTAACAATCTGAGTTTCCTCAGCCACTCCTCATAAGACTTGTGCTCCAGACCTTTTGCCAGCTTTTTTGCCCTTCTCCTGGCACACTCCAGGGTTTCAATGTCTCTCTTGTAGTGAGGAGCCCAGAACTGAATGCAATACTGTCACGGGGTTGTCTAGATAGATCTGTGCCTGTGACAAGGTGGGGGGGCACTAGGCTCCCGGGCCGCCCTTGCTTCCCGAAAAAAACGAAGCTGCGGCAACGATCTAAGAAGGAGAACTTGTTTTACTAACTCTGATGTTGGAATGCAAGATGACACGATATAATAC
>PPHD01016006.1:0-15783 GCA_002909625.1 Bambusicola thoracicus
AAAAAAAAATATATCAGAGAGAAATTTTCCATGCCTTAAAAAGTATATTATTTCCAACCACTGCATTTTACAGCATCAAAAATGAAACAAACATGAGGAACTTATCTATAGCTATTGCATTTTTTGAGCTTTGTTTAACATGGCTTTATGCATGCCCCTCAAGGTTCATTGCTCTAAGCAATACAAAGGTTAGTTATTCATAGCGTAGCAATGAATGTGGAGCTTTACTTCCACAGTGTCAAATTCCCACCTCCTTCCTCTTTGACAAGGGAAACAGTCCCCCCTGCAGGAACATCGCCCCTGGTCACTGTGTCCAACGGTGCCAAGTGGAAGAGCTTGTTTGAATTAAAAAGAACATATTTGAAAATGAAAGCATTAAATGTTAATTGCCTGTCTATACTATGGAATGGATTTTCAGTGCTGCAGTCACAGACACCAGAAAGAGGACATCTGCAAGGACATCTCAAATTCAAGGAGTTTGAACTGCATCTCATCTGCTGTTACTGACCTGCATAACCTTATATGCACTGTTAACACAGTGCCCTTCCATATGCTTTTCCAGATTCTCCCAGTTCTCCTCAGTCCTGCCTGTCAGCCTAAGCACATATAACTGTCCTTGTTGGTTTCCATTTTTTATGTCTGTCATCTCTTCATAAATCCTTGGCCTTTCCTTTTGCAAAAGTAATGCCTCCTTCCAGCACCCATTCAGATCATGTTTTTTCCTCCCCTTCCTAATTTCAAGTGAGGAGGCTGTGATCCAGTCTCTCTTCTCATTCCTCCTGGAAATGATGTCTCTATCCACCTTCTTCACCACCAGAAGTCCTTCAACAGGCCCCAGATGGGCTTAGATTACAAAAGCCCAAATACATGAATATAAATGAGATGATCAAAGCAAGGACAATTTGAAATCAAATAATTTCCCACAATTTTATGGTGCTTTAGGAGGATGCAAATTCAACATTGCTTCAAGTAATATAGAAGCAGGATATACACCCTTCAAGCTTGAGAATCTTTCCTGTAACCTATTTCAGTTGGAATTCACGAGCCCTCCACCCTTGAGCACAGGCTTGCCTCCTACTCTGCTGCCTACAAACCATTGCTGCTGCTGGAAGTGGGACCAGCACAGCAGTGGCAGGCATGAGAAGAAAAATATTCTTCCAAACCAAGATTTAAAAAGTAAGTAGGAGCAATCCACGCTCAGGGGCAACCTGCAATTCTCACTTCATCGACATCAGAAATGCAACACTGATCTCAGACAGCTAAGTCTGAAACTTAGCAGGAGGACTGAGCACTCCTAATTTTTATCTCCAAGTTAGAATGATAGCTGTAATTGGATCAGCAGCACAGCTTACTGTCACGTGCTAAGCTACGCTTGTGCAGGAGGAGACTCTAATTAATAGCTGGCATGGTGGTTTCCCAAGCTGTCCGCCACTGTAACTGTGGTTCCTCTTCTTCACATGAACCAGCATTCAGTTCCCAGCACCCTTCCCCAGCCTGCTGCACTGGGAGCCTGTGGGAGGATATGGCAGACTCAGTCTGGGTTAAAATTAACTTGTCTTGTTAGGAGTAAAAAACTGCTTTGGAAGGCTGAACTTAAACCTGAATGAAGAAAGAAGTATTGGCATTGACATCAAAATTACATGATGCCAGGAGTCTTAAGGAGAAAGCAAAGGATGGCTACATGCAGATGCCCTCTTCTGGAACACACAGGTGCTACCTTCTGAAACGGACAGCTCGGCCAGTTTGTGTGGCAAGTCCGAGGTCCCAGCACCAGCAGGAGAACCCAGGATGTCAGGTAAGGCATTCCGGCGGCCTGCCCTGCCCGATGCTGCGAAGTCTGTCACCAGGGGCTCCACATCAGTCATTGCTGACTCTTTTCCTCATAGCAACATCTGCAGGTAGAACAAATAGAAGTAAACAGGTGTAGCCTGGAATCAGAACACAAAACAGGTCTGCTTCTTCAGTCTCGATGCTAATCACCAGATTGACACAACAGCCATGGGCTTTGTTTGCCCCAGTGGGTCTTTTCTTAGTAAAGCCACGTACTTCAATGCTGGGTGCCAAAGTCTTAGAATAGAACCTCTGTGCATTCCCTTATGTTGCCATTTGTACATATGAGGAGCATAATGAGCAGTTGTGAACCTAAAGGAAACCTGTAGATAAGGTCAGCAACAGACTGTTCTACCAGCCACTTGTATGGCTTCTTATGACCTAAACACTGCTTTTAAGTGGTTTTTGCCACACTGCCACGGGGAAGGGAACTGAAACTCTGTTTATTCATACTGTCTCCATGAACCATCAGGTTTTCTTTATTAGGAATCTTGTTTGGACTCTTATTTAGGATGTTGTTACAACAAATTCCTTCACAGGGAGTAAATTGTATAAAAAGACCTCTCAACAAGCTAAAAATAAAAATCCGCAAAAAATGTCTTTAGCCTGCAAATACCAAACCACTTGCTTTCCTCTGCTCCTACAGAAATAACTAGTTTGGTTTAACTTCAGCTCATGCATGTGCCTTTCCTGAATAAATAATTGAATCCTGTGCTTAACAGAACCAATGATGCTCAGTTTCCTCAAAGCTCATGGAATTGAATGTGAAAATTCCTGCCAGTAAAAATGGGCTTTGGTTCAGGCATAGATATGTGTAAAGGATCACACCTCAGGGCAGCAGCTTAAGTGAGAGCACCTGAAGAAGGCAGATACTTCACTGCATGTAGCATGCAAGGACAGTCTGTGACAACTTCCATTAACTACTATTTTATTAAGTATCACAAAAGGCTATCATACCAGAGTTGTACATAATAATTTCCATTAACAGAGTAATTCCTAATAACTTGCCATTAATTGTTCAATCAAAAATAATATTGCTCAAATAAGTTCAGTTCTGTGTAGAGTGCAACAGGAATGTTGTCTCTTAGTGCAGCTATGGTCAGCACGTTAGGTAGAAAAGTATACAGATGGGTTTGGAGACCCATTTGGTGGATGACTACCAGCTTGATTGATGACTGCCTGTATTTAGAATGAGAATTAGATAAGCAAAGTCCCATTTTTACTGTTCTTCGTGTAAGAAACAGAGCAGCATAATCACCATTCCAAATTTCTGCTAGGGTTGGGAATTATTGGTACTCTCCTTTCATGGATAGAAAAACTGAGGCAGACCTCTAAATCCAACATAACCTGTTCTGATGTGCAAGAAGGGAGCAGCAGCACTTTGATTACTGATGTTGGCTGCCCTTGTGTATCAACAACAAAGAGCATTTTTCTTTTCTCCCTCAAACTTCTTTTCATGTGTGATACTCCAACTACAAGAATAAATATTCATAACTATCTCTATCCCTCTGAATACTCTGCAATAAACTAAATGAATCCTTGGCAGGAAATGATGACATGAGTAAAATCTGCACATCTGAAAGATGACTTGAGCTAGCAAATAAACCACTTTCTTTACATAAAGTCAGTGATTAAAGGTTCTGACCTTCAGATTTTGAAGTTCCCATCTTATGTGAAAACAGTCAAATCAAGTCCAAATGAATTCTTTCCATAAGTGGCAAAAACATAGAAGCAATACAAAAATTTGAACATCCAATGTTGAGAAAATATTTAAGATATATGTATCAAAATTCTGATTTAGACACAGCATTATATTGTGTATTCACTAAAATGGATGAGCTTGACACTTTACGAGAAATATCAAAATAAGGAGAATGAATCCAAATTCACAGACAGTCTCATGGTTTGTTTTTTGTTTGTGAGTGTTCATATTTACTAAACTGCAGGTGTCCAAAATATATTTCTCCACAGTTGCAAGACACTGTAAATTACACTTCAGAACAATAAACACTCAGCATCTTCCTTTGCTGGATAAAGCTGTTAAGCTTTGTTCCCAATGACAAAATACCAGCATGGCCATAGTGCTTGTACATTCAGTTCACGCCATGTAGTTGGTAGGACAATACAGTTCTGAGCTGACAGCTACTCATTTAAAGATCTACAGACTGACATTAACGTGAAAACACAACAAAGACCTTCTCAAGCCTGTCTTGTTCTTTTTCTTCTTTTTTCCCCTTTTTACCCCCAGGCTCTCTCTTTCTTCCTGATGTAATCTCCCTCCAGTGCATAACACAAGGCAAAGATGATGAAGGACACAGTCTGACTTGCTTCCACGTACGTGAATTTTGATTTATGTACTTGATTTAAAAAGCGTGCAGAGACAAATCTTGGAACATCTGTTGGGCAGAAAATCAGCCCATCATTATCTGTCAGACTGGCAGGCATAATTCAAATGGAGCTTTCTAAAAATAACAGAAGTATACTGTCTTCTGAGTAGCAGTTACTATTAAAGTGAAAAGTGAAAACCTTCACTTTTTTTGTACCAAACTTCAGGTATCAGAGATGAGGAGAAGACTGAGTTCAAATGCTAAGGGCTACTCACTGAGCTAGCACACTTCTAATTTGGATGGAAAAGGTCTGAACACAGGACACTGTCCAAGTACATTCCAAAGCTGAGGGACTACTCCAGTAGGCTTATAATTGATATAAATAAAAACTTTGGTCCATTTATGTTCATATAAATCAAAACAAAACTCCAAGTGTTCAGTAGACCGTATTCAAAATAGCTTTCTACTGTACTATATCCAAATGCCATTTCTTTCTTCAGTGTTCTAGGAAATTTGTTCAGATTCATTCTGCTGCTGTCTTAAAGTAGTTTAGTTCCTTTGCTCTTCATCTGCTTCTAACTTTTTTTTTTTTTTTTTTTTTTTTTAATATTTCCCTCAGGAAGTAACTACCTTTTTGAGGTACATGTGTTATGTGTAGCACTTTTCTTGCTTCCTCCCAGGGTAAATAATAATCACAGTGTGCAAGGCTGCAATTTTCCCAATGCCATTCCTCCTCCTGCTGGCAACATCTCCTGCGGCTTCACTGCACTCATTTTTTCTGTACTCTTACCCAAGATAAATACACACATATCTTGCCAATGCCAGCATGCAGTTGCTTCTCTCAGCTTCTAAGTTACTGTCATGTTCCTCCCATGTCACCATTCATTACATTACTGGCACACAGTTGTAAAAGAAGAGTGACAGATTGCTGGAGCAAAAGATTGCCTGCTTCTCTGCCTCTCTTATTTTATCACAGCAAGACCTACATGGTCCAGACACAAGAAGGCACTGAGTGGGATATGCGTCACACAGGGAAGGTGGCTGTTTGCAAAGGGTTAACGGGAGGAAGGCAGGTGAACTCCCAAAAAAGCTCTCCTACTTAAACTAGAGACCAAGAGCTTTGACTGTCATGATAAATTACAAAAACTGTCCCAGCAAGTATTCCATCAGTACTCCATGGCACCAGATTAACTTTGCTTATTATTACTGGGCCATGACACCGTGCTAAGGTGTTTTCAGGAGTGAGGAGTTCTCCAATAGCCCTCCAAAATGCCTGCAGGACCACACAGCTGCACAGCTGACCACCTTGGTGTACAAGGGGGTAGGAAGCAGTCTGCTTGTGCAAACCGATTACCAACAGAAGAAAAAATTGATAAGCAAATCTATCAGACGTTCAAGTCTCCTCAAAGAAAATTACCAGCATTTTTTTTTATCTACGTGAGACAGTTAGTTTGTTAATCTTTGAGTTTTCCTTTGTCAGCAGCATTGCCGGTCTTTTGAGGGACAAGTCACAGAAGCTGATGAGAATTTGTTTAAATAAATGACAAAGGGAAAGAAAAAATACTTCTCCTGAAACAACTCATGTTGAGGATCAAGGGAAAAATGCTTTACAGTGCTCAGTTGTAACAGGTGCTACAATCCATGCTAAATGTCAGTGCTGTCTCATCCTCTCTGCTAGGAAGTAGATAAATCACCACCATACACATTCGTGAAGGATCTTTTTCTCTCTGATCTTTTCACTGTCTTACACAGATTGAAAATACTGGTTTTGTTCTCTCTAGAAGGACAAACAATTCCTCGGGAAATGTCAAAATCTTCCTGACACTGGTGTTGTTGGAGCTCTGCACAGGAGGCTGAACAACCAAACACATCACTCCTTGCCACTCAGACACACTTTTCTCCCTTTGGAAACTTTTCTCTTAGATCTCTATCTTTGTCTGCAGTATTGAACAGAATGGTGCATTCCCCAAACATAGTTCCTTCTGAATGACCATTACTGAGAGCAGACTGGAAAAAAATGAAAACCTCTTAAAAGCACCAGCAAAACACAGTAGCTGTGTAATACTGCTCGATCTGGATTGATCAATTTTGTGTCTTGATGGTTTCATGCTGTAAGATGCATTTCAGTATCCTGTGTTTATTTTTTTGCCTTACTTTTACGCAGTAAGAGTGTTCTTCAAGCACCTTTTCCCTTAAGGTCTGTAGTTTCAGAAGTGTTTCAGTAAGGAGAACAGAAAACCTAATAGAATGAATAGATTCTCACAGTACAACTCAAATGAAAACCACTTGCTATACAATTGCCATGCTTTCACATCTTCTTCTGGTGCTGCTGCATCATGGTGGCTTTGCTGCTTTTCTCAAAGACGTCAGAATAAGAACGTTCTCATGTGTGCTAATTTAATCCTCACACTTAATGCTGAGGTAGTACTGGGCCAAAGAAAGGGAAAAAATTAAGAACAGACATGATTTTAATGAAAACAGCCCAGAGATTATGACAATGACTAATAGTAGCCTGCACTGTTGCATAACATTTTTTGTGAGATCTCTGTTTCATGTTTTGCCCCACCAATTAAATTTATAACTCACATATATGCCTAGTGCTAGGAGACCACAAGCGTAGCATATCTCTATCAAAACCAGAAATATTTACTGTTTTGGGCTTATAGATTTCTTAAATGGCAAGGTGAAAAAAATACAGATAAGTATACAAAAGTTCAAAATGAAACACTCAGGCAAAGAAGTAAATTTTCTAGCTTTCAGATTTTTTAAAGTTGAAACAAGTTCCTTTCATTTTTCCATGACAGAAACCAGATTTGGCCTTCTAGTACCTTTCAGGTATTCCAGGGCACCTCCAGCTCAAGTCCCCTCAAAAATTTGTAAGCTGTTTTCCCATTCAGAGAAAATAAATTATTTTTTGTCTCAATGCATCTACTGTGTAGAAACATGCCCAGGTCCTTCTACATCTTATATCTTAGTTGGGGGCCCATAAATCATATGACATTCTTGGGATACCATCTGAAGGCTTGGTATGTTGTATAACAGGTTTTCATTCAGGGTTCTTGGCAATGTACACAGCTGGACACACATCTGTGGTTTTCTGCTCTGGGTATGTGACCTACCCTTCCTCCTTGAGCCAGGGCAATATCCTCTGATAATGTGCAAAAGTGGATCCCAGATGAAATTTTCACAAAGTTTTATCACATAGTCCCAAACCAGTCAGCCCAAGATACCAAGATTACACCATTCCTCCATTTCCTGCCCTGGTGCTCTCAGAAGCATTGAGTCAAAGTCCAAGATCTTGATCATTCTTTCAAGTGCTCGTCAGTTTAGGGTACAGAATCTGAAAGCCTAGCCAAAGCTGTAGGATAAAGAGAGGAGCTGACAGTTTTTACCCTGTCATGGGTACAATTTCTAGACATATCTCATCTGTGTTTTCATTAGAAATGGCTCAATATGGAGAATTAATTTTGTTAAGTATTAAGGACCATCAGAAACATCTTCTGTCCAAATGCAAAATATTTTTCATAACCTCTACTTTCCCTTGTACACAATACCTAAAAATCACCTACGTGTACTTGCATAGGTACAGCAGTTGAAAGGACCGGTGTAAGACAGAATGCCAACATCACAAGGCATATATGGTATGAAACCCCTCTCTATACAAATTAATTGTGATGGAACAGTGATACATAATCGAGAGCTTTCTTATTCTTCATACTGGTACTTATGATTGGATTTTCTGATCACTTCCACATCGGCAGTATTACAGGAAAGAAAAGAGAGAAAAAGCTACACAACTTCTCAGTCACGTTGCTTTTGTACTTCTATGCTACAGTAAGGTTCACCTTCTTCAAAGCCATATAGAGTAGAATAGACTTACTGTGAGCTGTGTTATATGCTGGGTATGCATGGTGCTCTGATATGCGGAAAAACAAATTACAAGACTAATAACAGTACTAAGTAATGGTACAAATATCCTGTTGTGAAAGAAAATAAGGAATAAAGGGGAATGGGTCATGATACTGACAACCTAATCAGAAGTTCTCTACAGCAAGCAATAAATGAAGTGACATTAGCTGAAGGCAGTCAATACCAGGCAAGAGAGCCTGGTGGCCTAGTTTTGTTGCTATCATCATGCATGCATCATACTTTTTCTCCACATTCTCCCATCATTTTGTTCCCCAGCCTTTGAACTATGAATTCTTTGGGGGAGAATCCAAGAAACTTTTCCCTTTGCTTTGATAGCTCTGGCCCCAGAATCCCAGGGACACTTCCTGTAGCACACACAAATGCATAGCTATATAAGCCAGCATACATGTATAGTCAGTAGTGTATCCTTGATGGGAGATGAGAGTCAGTGAGTGATTTGGTTCTCAGCTTGCTCTCCCTGTGGAAGGAAACTGCTTCAGCAAAGCAACTCAGATTAGCTGAAGCAGCACAGAAAGCAAAAGACAGGAGCACAGGGATGACAGAGAAATAGGAGACTATAGCTGTGTTTGTACATTGGGAGAGGCAAACTGAAGAGACAAGAAAGGAGAGATCTGAAAAATCACTGAAGAGGGATGAAACCATGTAATGAGGAGCTCATCTGGATGGCAAGTTGGATGCAGGCAGGAACAGTAACATTTGGGGAGGTTTTCAGAAGATCAGTTCCATTGGAGGATGTACACAACCAGCAGAGCCTACAGATTAGAAGCAATCCAGCTAGGTAGCAGTAAAGCAAGCATTTATTTGCTTAAAAGATTATAAGTGCAACTATCCCAATATGCCCACATACAGAAAACCTGAGGAGTCTGTGCAAGAAAGAAGAGTTTACTTACCTTCAGATTTCTACATTTTATTTTGAGGAGCATAAATAATTTTGTTGACATGACACGATAGAACATTTTGTTAACTGATGATGCAGTATCAGTGACGGCCTCCATCAACTGACATTGTGTGAACTCCTCAAAAGAAAAAGTAGCTGCAAGGTGAGCTTCTGCAGCAGCTCCCTACTAGGGAGAAAGGTCCCAGTCTAGTCTATGTTCAGACTTCCAGAGGAACTCTGGGAAGCAGAAGCAGGTTTAGAGAAAAAGCTGTCTTGCCTTTATGAAACTCAGTGCTTCCCTCCAGCTAGTCATTAGGTAGTGAGAAAGGGATAATGTGTGAATAGCAGCAGGTACCTGGCTAAGTCCCTAGGCTTTTAAACATGTAACAATTTCAATTAAAAAGCAAATACAAGCTCTCAGAAGTATTTTATAGTTTTATTTATGCAAATGAAAGCTGACATTTGGTTTTATTATCTTTGTCATGGTTAGGTAACATTTTATAATTATATTTAAAAACATATTAATCATTATCTATTTGTATGATTCTTCCTCCTTTGAACCCACAAGCTATATCTTTTAGCTTTTTGGATAACAACAAACATTTGAAGTACTGCCTTTATTGGTTTACGAGCACTTTATTAAACTACATAAGGCTCTGTTTTGTCATTTGTTACTACAGTGAAACTCATGGAAATTCCAATAAATGGATCTACGCTGGCTTAAAAGACACACTACATACATTAGTACAGCACTTTCTCATATAGGCAGTGCTAGACCTAACCTCAGATTGAACTGGATTGTACCTGTAAAACAATGCACCCTATGCACGTCCGGACTTCTTTCTTTTTCAGGGTCAAATGCACCTCACTGATGTGGAAACATTTGTGTTTACCCAGTTTTGCAAATGCATCCCATTAAGCTTCTTTGCTTCTTTGCCTAAAAATAGGAGAGGATACTCTTTCTTGCAATGCTGTTGCAAAACTCCTATTTTAGTTTTTCTATTTTTTCTGCATTCTAACCTCACAGTGCCAAACACACAAGGAGAAGTCATTGTTTCCAGACCAACAATGTCACTATTTCCAGACCAATAATTACTCACAGCAGTTTTTGTTTTTTTCTTGTTTTTTGTTTTTTGTTTTTTGTTTTTTCCTAAAGGAAAAATGAAAAACCTGGAGGGATATTTAGCATTTCACTGCTAATTGCTCATACAGGTCTGAATACAGCATTTAAAGCCAAGCCAGCTTAACTCTCAACTCCTCATTGGGTAATCACAGTGGTAATGTACTACCAAAGTACCAAAAGCTAATTTTATTTTCTTTAACAGCAAACTGCAACAAAACCTGCTTGTTATTTTCATGAAGGAGTTTCTAGATCTAACACTGGTCCGGTTTTTATTATTTGACTAGCTTCTTTAAAAACCAGATTGCAAGGCAAAGCTGATGACAACTTCAGATAATTCACTAGTGCTTATTGTTGATGTTAGCACCTACTCTATTCACAGAGAGCAAATATCAGTTCAATAGCTGTTTGGATGTTAGAGTGAAATGCCGCGGTGATGACTACAAGACACGGCTCTCAGGGTTTCCATCGATTCAAGTTCTTTGTTTGCACCAGGAAGCTCTGCATAACTATTTTCCCTATAGTTTATTCTGTCTCTCACTTGCTTCTTCTGCCCACAAATGACCTGGTGCTCCTGAAATATTCTAGCTCACCCACGAACGCTTCTGGAAATCCAAACCAGAATACTGCATTTGGCATTCTTCAGTGGATAGGATGTTGGAAAGCAAAATGTGTTTGCTCAACTCAATCAATGTTTAGTTAGGTAATAAAATATTATTTTATTAGCTCAGTGCTAGTAAAAGGTCTTTGACTTTATAAATATAAGTGAGCTATTTTAGGATAATTCTATAACACCATCTCACCTTTAAGGAGAACTAGTATACCCAGAAGTTTTTCCAAGGTCATTTACCTAACTAATAAAAGATACTTTCTCCTCCAAAAAAAACAACTTTGTCTCAACCACATCCTTGGGCCATCACAGACGCTGGAAAGAAAATCACTTCTGTTCAGTCTGCCCTCAGAAAAAGATGAGCCAATGGAGGCTGCTATGTTTTTCACTGTAATCTAAGGGCTTCCACTTGATATGTGAAGACTAACATAAACAGAACAGAGCTTAACTCTGATCTGCAAGTCATCCTGATGCACTGAAGCCTCCTACTACTCAACAACCCAATGGCTTTAACATTCACAGAGATGAAAAGTCAATGGAAAATAAGGCTACATTTTGACAATTTGTGTTACACTGCATTTTTGCATTTTTTTCTGAAATTGAATTTTAAATCTAGATCCTCATTTCCACCTCTTTCCCTTGCTCTGTATGTTGTATTTATATTTTCTTTATGCTTTAGCATACATTTTACTTCATATACAATATTTCTTCAGTACCAAATGAATATTTTTTTCATTTTAATTTCACTTTGCAGCATACATTATGTGTTCTCTAATGCAATTTGACTCAGGTCATATCCTCTACAGCATACCTATTCAATCTTGGTAGCAGTCCTGTTTACTGATTTCAATGAAATTACAGATAGAAAACATCTGTTTCATCCTATGGTGACTCACCAAGACTGAATTCTGAGAAATACACCCACCTTTAGCTTTATCACATAAGTTAAACAATAGCCTTGATTCATAAGACTTCCCAATTATTTTCACAGAATACTTTAGCTTGCAGATTAAAATAAAAATAAAAATCAATTACAATTCACTTAAACATGTTCAGATAGTGTAAATTAACATTTTGATCCTGCAGTTAGTTACGCATATACTTAGTTTTATCTAATTGAAAGGCTTCTGCTCTTTCCATTCAAATTTGATAATATAGAAGAGAGACAGTAAGTTGAACATGAGCCAGCAGTGTGCCCTGGCAGCCCAAAGGGCCAGGTGTACCCTGGGGTGCCGATGGGCAAAGGGAGGGGTTGTCCCCTCTTCCCTGTGCTGTGCAGCCTCACCTCCAGCACTGGGTGCAGGTTTGGGTGCCACAACATAAGGACATAAAACTATCAGAGGGCATCCAAAGGAGGGCCATGAAGATGGAGAGGGGACTAGAGGAGAAGATCACAGAATCACAGAATGGCCTGGGTTGGAAGGGACCTCAAGGATCATGAATCTTCAAGCCCCCTGCTGGGCAGGGCCACCAGCCACCCCATTTACTAGACCAGGTTGCCCAGGGCCTCGTCCAACCTGTGTACGAGGAACAGCTGAGATCCCTTGGTTTGCTCAGCTCAGAGCAGAGGAGGCTGAGGGGAGACCTCGTGGTGGCTGCAGCTGCTCATAGGGAGTGGAGAGGTGGTGAGGTGGTGCTGAGCTCTGCTCTCTGGTGATAGCGACAGGAACCGAGGGAACGGCATGGAGCTGTGTCAGGGAGCATCAGGTTGGGGGTTAGGAAAGGTTCTACACCAGAGGGCAGTCAGGCCCTAGAACAGGCTCCCCAGGGCAGTAGGCACAGCCCCAGGTGCCAAGGTTCAAGAAGGGTTCAGACAAATTTGAATTTCAGGCAGTCCTGTGTGGAGTCTGTGTTGGTCTCAGTGACCCTTGTGGTCCATTCCAAGTTGGTACGTTCTACTGTTCTATAAGACTGATGTCACACCACCAGGTGGGATTTGTCCAACTCTGTGGAGACAGCACTCCTCTCCACTGGTTTAGACACCTGCCTGTACAGCCCTTTGGTGATTTGTCTACACCAAGATGTTCATGGCTGAGGTAATGGTCAGAGACTTTGGAGAACTGTGTGTGCATACAGGCACACAAGCTCAAAATGGGGTAAGTCTCAGATTTACTCATCTGTGAGAAAAATATGAGACTGGAATAAAAGCTTGCCTAAGTCATCCACAGAATGGTGGCACAAATATTTGAGAGTATCTTGTCCCTAAATTTCCTGGGAACAAACCAGCTACAGCCTGCTGCACTGAATAACACTGCTGAAATGGAATTTCAAACTATTGAAAAAAAAGCAAAAACCCTGAAACCAGAATTTCTTGAGGATTAATGATGGAAACAAGTAGGCTGTATGATTTGACACAGTATGCACTACGAACTTTTTCCTTGAACTTGATTTGGATTAATTTTACGCTCAGGTGAAGGGTTTACTGTAGCACTCTACTTGCTCTTGCCTTCCTATTTTTAGATGGCTCCATTTTTTTTTTCCTTCCGCAGCTCTCCTGAAAGCAATCACAGCAATTTACAAACTCCCCAAGTTTTATGCTATTTCAGAGTGCCTCCTTTCCCCAAGAGAATTGGCCTAATAGGTGAAATTCATACTAGTTATAAGGCTAAACAAGTCAGTGGAATTACACCTGGGACTCATTTGGTTTAATACTTTAGCCTTTCAATATACTTCCATTTTATGAAAGTATGAATCATCTCCATTACCCTCCAATGCCCTTACACTAGGACATTAAACAGCCTTATTGTCTTAGAACTTCCCAGTCACAGAGTAGCTCAGTAAAACAGACATATTTTGATCAAAACCTCAGTAAAATATACTAAGGAAATGCTTTTATGGTCTTGCTGAGATTATTCAGCAATTGAGGAGAATTACTGTCTCCTTAAAAAAAGTGAGCTCTAAAACCAAATCTCTACCATCAAATACTATGGCCTGCCTGTTGTTCAAGAAAAAAACACCAAACTGCCACTTCCAAGGCATGTACTGCGTTGGCAGTCAGAAAATTTCCACGATTGATTTAATATATTGTAAATTAATTCAATTAAAAATACCTCTAATCAAGACAGATCACTCTCAAACAGTCTTTTTTCATTTTGGTAAATTATCCTTTCATAAACATGCCTAACTACTGAAACATCTTTGTAAAAAGCTTTAAATTAGAACCAAGCAAAACCACTTTTTAAGTCCCAAATCATAATGAGGCTGTGAAAACAGCCAGTACAAATAGGACACTTAAAAATTTCCAGGGAGAAAGTAAAAAAAAAAAGTGTGCTTTTATAAAGGAATTGAATCAAGCACGGCTAGATCCTCACACTATTTTTAGCTGGAATGCAACCAAGCATGGAATTTTTATTTAACTTTCTTAATCTGCATGGGCTACTGATGCCTAAGGAAAGGTGGAGGAATGGAAACTAAAACATAAAAAAGACAACAAGTCTTCTTCCTGTCTGTCATACAAATAACTTTAGTTTGCAGGCCTGCATATTAGTTTACCCAAACATTTTAATTTTAAAAGTTCAACCACCAGCTTTCTTTTTTTCCTCTGTCCTCATTATTTTTAATTTAACATTTTTTTGTCTGCTGTATTTTAAGTCAGAAATGAGTTTAATTTTGACATATCAGACTGAAGATCTCCTACAAACAACTGCAAAAGGAACAAATGAGACCAATCTGAGAAAGATTTTTTTCACTCAGTTTTGCTTCAGAGCAGAACTGAGTAGGATTTCCTACCAAACAAGAGGAAGTTAAACAGCAAGCACAATGTCTGTGATCAACTGGCGAGCTGAACAATGAGTACCTGAGACAACTGGTTTCCACTTGGCTATGGATTACTCTTCAACGCTGACATCTTGTAGCCCTAAGGCTTTATGTTAAACTGGAATACCACCCTCACAAGCTACTGGGAAGATTTTGCAGCGTTCGCAGCAATTGGCCTATGGGCATATGTACGTAACATGTGTGAGATCAAGAACTGCTGAATACTCAGAAACAAAACTTTCCCATCCACTAAGTTAATGACCTTTTCTAAAATTTCTATATGCTCTGAACATTTCCTTTTTTTTTTTTTTGTGTCTTTATCAGCCTAATCATATTACAGCATGACACCTGGCAGTGTAAATTAATCTTTTATTTTTTTTTTCCAAGCAAATCCCTCAGAATTGGATTTTTCCCAATTTTGTCTTATTAAGCAGGCAGGCAGAGAAGAAGAAAAATAGATAGGCAATATCACTGAGCAAAATTTATTTTTCCAGACAGATTTAAACCAACACAAACACAGTCTTGGAGGATGCACTCTAAAGAGATGCATTTTTTTTTTCCAGAAACACAGAGACTTAATTGCATTGCTTGATGGAAGATCCAGGGGATTTTGGTTTGCAGAAATACGGAGTTATGATTTTCAAAACAAAACCCAAGATATTATAATAACTGTGTAAGCATAACTGAGGCTCTGTTTAATGTTGTTCTAGCACTCCAAACATTTACTTCTTGTTTTGCCTACTGGCATTTACTTCTCCATTAAGACTCGCGTTTTTGAAAAGGCAAAAATAAGAAGGATGCTTCCTGTGCCTTCCTGTTCAACGTATATCCTTAGAGACAGTGGATTCTGTTTTTCTAAATTCCAGTCAATGTTGGGGATGAGTAGAGCTCTAAACTTTCAAGTGAATCTGAGTGGAGAACTGCAGATGATGTGATTTCGGTCCACTGTTTTTTTCTCAGATGACCACCTGTTCTGGAAGAGATACAGAAGGCCACAGGGACCACAGGACACACTTTTCTTTGATTTTCTTTGCCACATTTGTATGGGCCACTTTAAAGTAAGCAGATGCAAGGTTTATTTTTATTTTATTCATGAGTTTCTCTTTAAAAAAAGAAAAAGAAGAAATAATTCAGATTTTTCTTAGTTGTAGATTTTCACTGAACAGCCCTGCATGCTGCACACATTTTGAAATCATGGGTAATATTCTGTTCCTTGTAATACCAATCAAAACACTACGGTTTTGTTCAGCAAGACAGAGGCTTAGGAGAAAGCTGCTAAAAAAGAAATCTCTGCAGATATCCCTCCACAAAAGACTTGGTCATTCATTCTGAG